>VWZY01003204.1:674444-708467 GCA_013399075.1 Chloroceryle aenea
GCCCTCCCGCCCGCCCCGGGGTCACCGGCCGCCCCGGGCAGCCCCCGCTGGCGGCGGGACCGGGGAGCCCGGGGGAGGAGGGGGCAGCTGGTCCAGAACCGGAGGCCGCTTCTCACTGCCACGCTCCCAGAGGTCTCGGGCCAAGTTGGTCGTTTTTAAAGCCAAAAAAAGGCTTTTCAGGGCTCGGCACGGGAAGATGACAGCACCGCTACTGTTTACCTTCTGCCTCTCCCTTCGCCATCACCTCCCCGAATTAAACTTTGCCAAGTTACCGGCGATAACTCTCAAAAATGAATCTCGGAAAGTTACTTGTAAAACTCACAAAGTCTTTGTTCAAAGAAACGTGCGGTGGCAGTGACATGCTGCAGCTAATGTGTAAGTAAAAGCTGAATTAAAATGACCCCGGTCTGTTTTCTCTAATTTGTTTTTAAATGATAGGTGTTAAATCTGACTTTACCGAAGGCAGTTATGCACTTTGCCATAGTCAGAAAAATATCAACACACAATGGGGTATTTTATTTTTCTTTCTTGCAGATAGGCTTGGATTGGTTGTGACAAGAATGTCTAAGACTAATGTGTAAATTGTGGATGTTGGAGGCTGTGTGAAATCATCTAACGAAGCATTAAGTGTTCTCTGGAAGAGGGAAGTTAGTTCTTTATCGTCTTCTCCAAACAGGGTCATTCTACTTCCTTAGTCAAAAGCCAACATAAAATAAGGCTCAAATCTCAAAATCTAAACAAAAGAAGGTATGCAATATCAGAATAATGTTAACTATAAATTATTAATTTTTAATAATTGTTTACCAAGCATTCATCTTTAACAGGTTGACTGTGAGAAATGGCATTTGCAATATACCTCACTCACGTAGGACTAGGCAGTTCTGAAAGACCTGAGACATGTGTGCTCTGACCAAAGCCTTCACTGGTAAGCAATATGTTAAGTGCATAATCTGAGGCTTTCTGATCCTGTTTTCTGAGAACTGATGCTAACTTTGGGAGGGTTTTACTCAGACCTGAAGCCTCAGTTTTAGAGTAGTGTCTGAGGCTGTTCAGGCCTGAAGTGGTCAGGCAGTTGGACTAGATGATTGCTGTAGGTCCCCTCCAACTTAAATATTCTATTTGGTATCTCTTACTAACTACTAACCAAGTCATTTCTTCATAAGAGAGGTAACATTTCATGACACTGCTTATGTCCCCTCAGTGATCCCCAGCACAGGATCTGCAAAAGGCACAGAAAGCTCCATACAACACAGTTTGGTAAGAATTATCTCATAAAGAAAGTTTTTCCCCACTAAGCATGAGGTTTTTGCCTTGGCAGTCTCAAATGGATGTCCTTTGTTTGTTCTTTGTTTTCATCATGCTGTAAATATGAATGCAAGGTATTCACAGCTGAACTTTGTGATCTTTTATTGTACACAAGAGAGATAGAATTTGGTTTATTTTTCCCTTAATATTTGTTTGCATGTGTTTTCAGCTTGCAGCTTTTTGTTTCATTAACTATGTGAATACATGTTGGAAAAAAAACACCAACAAACCTGACTAGTTATCCTAAGCAGTTTATGCAGTAAAACTGCAATGTCTGCTTGCTCTGGGTATAGAAAATACATAGCTTCAGTAAGTCTAAGAGTCACTTTTAGAGTGGAATAGTTTTAAAAAAAACCCTATTTTTTCCATAACCTGATGTGTGAAAATTTTCTTTCTTCTGTTCAGATATGGCATTGATTCATCAAGAATAAAAAAATAAGGTGAGTGCAAAATCAGTAGCTCTGGAAGGTGTCCTTACTGCTGATTATGTAACACTTCAAGCTACATAAGGAATGTCAAAGAGAAGTAAATAAATGTGTAGCCTCCTTTCAGCAAGCCTTGGCAGCCTAATCAGGATGACAAAATAGGACGAGTGGAGGGGGCAGCAGAAAAGAGAGTAAAATCACATATCCCCAGTGGTTCAGAAGGTGGTGGTTTTTTTCCCAGTATGAATGTGAACATGAACTCATTCCTTGTAAATGTTCTGACCCAAGAGGATTTCCATGAGAGGTGTAAGTAAGATGATAATAGTGCAAAGAAGGGATGAAACAGTATTCCCTGAACAGGACAGTGGGAGGGAGCACAGAAGAGAAAGTGAAGTGAGGAAGGATGAAGGGAGGCAAAAATCAGTGTGCTTTACAAGGGTCTTGCATCCCCTTAAGTCTGTGGAGTGAGCTGGATTTCCCTTCTTTCCTGAGCAATTTTCCCAAGCAGACAACCTTTAAGCTGACTGAATTTATTCCACAGGAAATCAGGACCCCTAACAGTACTCTACGGAAATGAAAATTTAGGATTTCTGCTGAGAGTGCTGTGAAGCACTCACGGATCTGTATTCCTCTTAAACTGGTTCACTAGTGCTTGTTTTTGCCTTCTATAAGAAAAACTACAGTTTTTAAAAAGAAATACTTGAGGCTCATAATTACCAGCCTCTGCTTTGATACCCTGCATTGCAGCAGGAGACTTCTATATGTATGGACCCATATACTGCATAATTTATCATCCTGCATATATACTGCTAGGAGTGTTGTAAGAGTATTGCTAGCTCCCGCTGATATCTGCAAGGTCTGCAGATGGTATTATTGACACAGCATGGGATACCAAACTGGCCCCCAGCCACTCCCAAGGTCTGACAACTCAAGTCTGATATATTTTTTTTTACTATCCATCAAATGTGGATAGTTGTCACATCCAAAATATGACTAAGGACACAGAAAAATACTTCCCAGCAGGAATTTCTGGTAAAAGGTAGTGCGCAGCAGGTGGGACTGAACCTGTCCAAAACACTAGTGACTTGCAAATGTAGGTAAGAAAGTGTATGTTGTGCATCTTTTCAGTGCTTCAAGGAAACTCCGGAAATGTTTCTTCCTCAATGAGTAAAAAGTTTGTTAGAAATATTTTGTAATTGTGTAGTTTGCCTGGGTCCTGGTCAGTCCTCATTAGCTTCTACTTCTTCCCCAGGTGTGCTGTGTGGCCAGTGCCCTGGTAGGAATGAAACAACGTCCTTGTCTTTCATAGAAGTGAGCTCAGCAGTTAACTCATCCATATGACAGAATGAAAGGCTGCCTCAACTACTATGCAGGCAGTTTTAAGAAATTATGTCTTGGCTTTTGTTGCAACAGCAGTGACTATCGTCTTCTCATTGCTTCCCAATTTCACAGGGTAAACACTGTCATAACATTTAGAAAGGGTTTGAGATCAGCAGTGAAAATAGCAGGATAAATGGGCTGGGATAAGGCAACCAGCTAGTACAAAGTGACAGCTGTGAAGAGCTGTGTGCCATCCAACTGCACACACCAGCTCCTGTGAAAAATGCATTTGTCTATGTCTGGGTACCCTGTTCAGCTGCCCTTTCTTTCAACTCTTCTGTCTGCAATAACAGTGAGCTTTCCTGGAGACCTGTGCTCCAGGCCATGTGCATGGGCACTTGAAGGATATAGGATGGTTATTTAACCTCTAAGTTGCTCTGTTTTCTTGATGGCAACCCCCACTGCACCTACCCTAGAGATATAGGTGGACAAAGAGACTGACTGACAGACAACAGTGCCTTAACTCTGAGCCTGCGCTGGAAGCCATCTAAAGGACATGAAAAACATCCCATTCTTGTCTTCTGCGGAGCCATATCCACTGCTGGGAGCCTGGACTGCATGGTGCTTTTATTGATCTGTCTGGAGGTAGTCTGGATCTGAGCACCAGCATTCCCTTCCTGACCTCAAATTTTTTTTTTCTTAGCTGGTTGCTATTGTGTTCTTCAGCACGGTGGTATTGTCTTGCTCCTTTGTTGTTACTTGACACAAATTTCTACTCTTATTGCATTTTCTTTTCCTTTAAATTCTTTATTTCTGATAACAAAACACTACATTAAATGTCAGAAGTCTGAGTATCAGATATCGGGGAGGGTTAATCACTTCAGAATAGAACAGTGTGGTTTCCATTCACAGAGATAACAAGACCATCAATTCTTCAGCGCAGTCCCGTAGATTTTAGTTGAAATTGGCTAAGTTTGTGGGAGGAAAAAGGCTGATAGATAGAGGAATGGGCAAGCAAACCAAGCGATTGCACAGGCCTCCTTTCATTTGTAAACCAGGCTCAAGATAGATTATCTTCCCACTTACAAGGGTGCAAACAATTCTGCAACAGCAAAGATGCAAAGTGTTGTGGTAAATACCAGTATGATGCCAACACTGCTAATTGCAGGTGCAGTAAAAAATCTAGCCAGTTATCTAGGTAATTGGCTTTCAGACCTTTGGCAGCTAATCTGATACTGCAATGTTTCATCATCTTTAGTTTTTTAATATATTCAGCTTTTCCTCCGTTCTCTGAAAGGATATTACACACTTTTCTCTCTCTGCCTCATTGCACACAGAAGCTGTTTGAAAGTTTGTAAGCCTTTTCTGGTTTTCCTGTGTGGTTTGTATATAGAATGCAGGGTTCTGCTGACACACAGCAGCAATGCTGCCCTGCATCAAATCCTGTGGCGATTGTAGAGATGGACTTTGCTTCCTCTGAGCAACTAAAACTGAGGGTATGGTGCATTTGTCTTATAACTTTGGTCTATTCCGTTAAATCGCTGTCTCCTTCAAAAGATGATTTAGTTAATACCTGACCTATGTCGAAGTAGTTCATTGAAGCAATCTCTAAATCTCTAGATGGAAAACTGACTGATGAGTTTAAAGATGCATGTATCTGCACTTTCATTTTCATAGCTTTATTTTAGATGCTTGCAGCTTTTCAAATACATAAGATTTCAGTCCTGAATTCCTCTTCTAATTATCCTGAAAAATCATAGCAAAATTAATTGCATAGCAGTTCTCAAAAGTAAAAATGCTCTGTGTGTGTGTACGTTTGTGCATGTGTGTTCATTCATTGCTACCAAATTTTCTGTGAGGAGGCACCCATGAAATGTTTTTATAGGAAAAATCAGTAATTTCTTAATCATTACCTGCCTCTGAGTCACTAATGGACACTTCTGAACTTGGTAATATACCCAGGTTTAAACACTGAGGACATTTCAGTCCAAATGGAAACACCATTAAATCACAGACATCCTTATATTTAAGAATTACAGGATAGAAAGTGGTGTGAAAATGCTTTCTCATGCCCAGATAACTATACCTCATAAAAGTGACTTTACATGCTGTGGGTGTTCTGAATATGGCCACTTTAATCTTATTTTTGCTGTAAGTAAGGATATCATGATCAGTATTACTCTTCCCTGGGAAGGAGGAGATTAATGCAGAGGAACCATTGCTGTTACCTGCTGCTGTACATGTTATCACTTGGGTAGGAGACACACCATGTCCCATCACTGTTATCAGTGCTGCATCCATCTGTGGATGCATGGACATCTCTCCATGCTGATGGCATGTTTTGGGGCTAACCCCCCTTACAGCATGTGGGTTTGAAACTGCAAAGTCATCCAGGCTGCCTGAAACACGGGTCCTCCTCTGAGTGCTGCAGGTGAGAGCAAGCCCACCTGAACACAGGGAAACTGGCTTGAGCTGCTGGTCCCAGAGTGCAGGAAACAATCCTGTAAAATGGCACCAGCAAGTCATTATTTGTAGTTTGCCCACTACAGACTGCTGGGGCTTTCCATCTCTTTCATCTGTATCACTTGTAAGCAGCCTATTTTTCCATGTGGAAGTGATTCATTTTGTTTCATGCCCCGCTGAGGGGTTTAGGTGGGGAAATGAGAGTGCTTGATCAGCCCATGCTGACAAGCGTGATGCCTGTCTCCTCTCAATAACGTATTCTGCTCTCTCAACTGGAATGTACTATTTTTTTCCTATGCGTTCTCACACATGAGGAGAGTGTGGGAGAACCAAATGTCACCACTGTGGCTTGTAGTTTTGTCAATGACCTTTTCATTACCCTACACACACTCCTAGCTATATATGGTGTGGCTGCTTCTAATCTCAAGACTTGTGCAGGAAGTTGAGAATACAAGGAGAGAAAGAAAAGCCAATGCAGATATAATGTAATATATATGATAGTGTTTCTGCTTTTTTGTATATATAATGTGAAGATACATACATAAGAGGATCTTAATGCTGGACTGGACTGTATCCTGAGGTCAATGTACCACTTTTGAACTGTAGAGCCAGAAAGACCCGGCACAGCAGCACATGACAAAGCAACATCTAAAAGGAGGTCTTCATTCAAGACAAAACCTTCCTGTACTTGCACAGGCCCATATCAGTTGTTTCTTCATCTTCTGTCCCTTTTGCCTCCTATGTCTGAAATACAATACTTGTGTACTGCTGAAGGGCAGGGTGGAGTATGTTTTAGGGCCACCACCAGGAAAATTTTTCATTCCTGTGTGAATCACTGGATGGTCTGGTTGATCTGTCTGTCCCCTGTCATACCAGCAATACCTGCAATTTGGAATAAGCTTAGGTGCACATGGGATGCTGAGCAGTAGACCTGCTTTAGTTGCTCAAGGAGATCTCCCTTCTGCACTCCCAGCTGCTCTTGCCATCTTCTGCAGCTCTCTGCCTCAGCCCCACTTCTACGGTTTGTCTTTGTTCATGCAAAATTGACCTTTCAGGATGAATCAGTCCAATGCTCCGGTGCTGATCACCAGCACCGATTGGGTTGTCTTTCAGTGACCTGGTGCAGTAGAAGAGTGGTAATTCACTGTGTTTTACTGTGGATTAGTTGATCTAGTAGTAGTAGTATTCTCTCAACTCATGAAGTCAGTGTCCCATTTATAGATGTTAAACAGCAGGATGGGGAATTTTGATCAGAATTAATGACCAGGGCAGTCAGAAATTACTGCTTAGGAGATGTTGAAAAATGGCCTTATAAAGGAAACCAGACATAGAACTGTAGATGTACTCAGTTTGATGTGACAGAAACATTTGTGACTGAAAGACTGTAGTTTTCCAGAGATCTGATAGGTGTGTCCCCTCAGGGGATGCTGAACATCAGAGGAGCCCAAGAGAGCTCCCTTTCAAGGACTGTCTCCTCAAAGCACAAGAGTGGTCTGTCCAAGTGGGAAGGAAGTAAAAACTGTGGCAGGAGGCCAGCTCGGACAAATCAGGAATTCCTGACTGAGCTTAAATGTTGGAATAATGTGTAGGGGTAGAGCAGAAGCAGGGATGGACAATGTAGAAGCATTGCCCAGACTGTTATGTGCTAAAAGTTCATGTGCACATCTACAAAGGATCTCAGAGACAATGACAGGATGGGGAAAACAAGTAATACCCTGTCTGGCTCCTCCAGGGACCATTGCAGGGGATATCTTCCCATCAAAGACCCATCTGCACAAGTCCAGAGTAGCACAGGGCCATAGAGGCAAGCAAGAACCCAAATTAAGGACTCCTGAGGAATCAACTTGTCCAGGTCCCTCCAGAGCTGTCCCAGCAGAGCTGTAGCCCTAACGTCCAGATGTGACACCCATCACCATGAGTACTTGGAGCAGCTCTCCAAATCACCTTTTGGAATAAGGGGCTTGCTGCCTGGGGGTGGGATATATTATGGGATGCAGGTGAAAGCACTTCATGATCACACAGGACTTACTATAGGATGCTTAGAAGGGATAAAACTAGGTTAAAGAGATGGGTTTAGGTAATTTGGGAAGAGCAAAGGTGGTAAAATAGAGGGTTGAGGAAATAAAAAGGGCAACTGCATGTAAATAGGTTCACTTGGCTGGCCATGTCCTGTGCCTGACCAGGGCACTCTGTCCTGTCTTCTTCAACTCCTTTCCAGGTTTCCCCTGGGTGATGGCTCTCCATTCTGTGTGTGCTTGGCTGTGTACAGGAGGGTGAGTACAGGCGTTGGAGGCCCCATGTGTCCCTGGTGCCAGTGGCTGGAGTTGACTGTGGGTGTGTGAGCGGCTGTGTGAGAGCTAATGGAGATCAAGCTGGATGAGCTGGTGAGCAGGTGATGAGACTTGGGAGCAAGGGGGTGAGTGGGTCTCTAAGGGCCAGCTCTGTCTGTGAGAGCACCTGGGCATCTCTAAAGTCAAGAGCACAGGGTGGGTGTCAGCTATGGGACCAGGGAAGTCCTGACCAGCTCTGTGTGACAGACATTCAGGGAAGGAAATAAGAAAGATAGACCTGAATCAAAGTTAAAACTGGTGAGGTGTAGAATGTCACCAAGAAAGGCTTCCACAGGCACATCCATAGCAGGACAAACACCAAGGACAAAATGGAGCTGTGGCTCAGTGGTGTAGGTGATCTATTCCCAAAGGACAATGAAAAAGCAGATGTGACTCAAAGCCTTGACTTACTCTTCATTGGCAAGGTCCATTCTCAGGCCTGCTAGGGTCTTTGTACCTGCAGTTCCAGGTAGGAGTTTTGGGGAGAAAATTACTATTCATAGTAGAGAAAGATTGATTTATGGATCATTTAGGCACACCTGTTGAGTATAAGTCCCTGTGTCCAGATGAGATGCATCTGAGGGTCGCAAGGACAAGCTGGCTTACATGACTGCAAAGCTACCCGTCTTTGAGAAGTCCCTTCCAATCTATATGACTGTCTGAAGGTACTGTTTTGTGATTGATAAAGTTCTTTAGCTCCACTAGTTATTCATTGAAAATCATGGAGATCTCTCTGCATTCTGCAAAGTTATCACAAAACAGTACCTTCAGACAGGTCTCCAAAGATATTGGGATTTAGGGACTTGAAGACAGATGGAAATCTATCTAATCTTTCCTTGAAGACAATAGCTGAAATCAATTATGTATAAGAGCAAATCTCCAGGTATCCTAAGGTTGGCTGTTAATGCAACATGTTGTGGAATATTATCCATGCTCCTAAATTAGAATTTTAAATGTCCTGATGAAGCATGTTAACTATCAGGTTTTAAAATAAACACACACAGTATGACTGACTGCTAAAATTACATGGACAGCTAAATATGTTATAGAAACAAACCTGTCTTTTCAGTTGTATCTTATTTATGAAATAAAAAAGGGGACGGTATTATGTATGACAGCCCCTTCCAGAAAGGAAACATTTAGTAATTGCCATTCTTGAAAAACTCTGTTATTGAACAACATAGGTTGGAATGGACCTCTGCAGGTTATCTGGTCCCAACACTTGTTCATATCATGTCTGACTCAAGTGTTAAATTAGGTTGCTCAGGTCATTCTCCAGTGCAGTTTGGAAAATCTCCATGGATGGAGAATCCAGAACCTCTCTGGGAAGCCACTCGCACAGTAATTTTTATTCTTTTTTCCCAATGTTTAATCAGAATTTTGCCTGCTGCACTATTTGACCATTGCCCCTAGTATTTTCACTGTGTATTCCTGCAAAAGAATATGGCTCCATCTTCTCTACAGTGCTCTCCGGATAGGAAAGGAAACTATCCTTTCTGGGTGACTTTCTGGATCGTCTTTTGGAAGATTTGTTGTTCAGCAAACAGAAGTGTCTCAGAGAGAGTCGTGATGGTCAGGATTTTACAACAAGGTTTCTGACACTCATCCATCAGTCATTTTGAAAAGATGGTAAGAAATGCTTCTTCTTAGATGAATATTTTTGGAAGAAATAGATGAGATTAAAGGAAGCTGTGGTAAGGAATTACAGCATGGATGTGTAAGGATCAATTTTTTTATTTTTTTTTCCCACAAATGATTTCCCTTAGGGATTTAGTGAAGCAGAAATTGTTGTGGACTCTTCAGTTCCCTTGAGTCCCTGAGTCCTAGAATATTATCACTGTTCCACCGTTTTCTGTCCTTCTAAATGTCCTGCTTTCAAATGGGAAATTTCTCTTGTCAAACATTGTGCTTTAGTATGGAGGAGAAATCTTTTATCAGTGATTGCTAAATTTTTCTGATAAGTAAATTATCTTTCCAAACCTTTCTGATTGGCTGGATAGGTAAATTTTGTTTTTCTTTGTATAGATAATTATTCCTGTTTTCCTATTTTCGTGTGAAGTTCTTCTTTAAATAATGATTCATTCAGGTATGTTTTGAAAGGCTTTTTTTTAGTTGTATATATGTTATTTTCTGAAAAAACCTTTCTGATCAGGGAATTCCCACTAAACACTTCATAGAATACTAGCTAAAGTTTTTCACATTTTATTGTTTCACAGAAGTCTATGGTGACAGTCTAAGGGATGAGAGCTTTTCAGGGCACACAGGAGAGCATCAGTTCTCTAAATTAGTGGCCTGCTTTTCCCAGTAGTGGTATGCTCTGCTGAAATGGCACTGGAATCACTAGATTGGGGGTTGGACTAGTTGACCTTGATGGCTCACTTCCAGCCCAAACCATTCTGTGATTCTGTGATTTTAAACTGCTTGTTTATTGGACGTGATTTATGGACCATCAGATTATTTCAGTAGGATCAAGTGTCTGGTGAGGTACACTGACAAGAATATAGATATACCCAGAGGTTTCTTAGAAGTCATGACATCTGTCTTTCAGCTCAGATGTTTCAAGCTGTACTGCAGTTTTGACTGCCTTACAAACTAATAACATTATGATAGGATGCTCATTTAAATCTCATGCCCAGGGAATGGGTGTCTGGGAACAGCTATTCTTTAATCACTCTCCACACAGCCATGCACAGCCTGGCCCCTTTCCCCTTGCCTGTCTGTTCACTTGCTTCTCCACGTGTTGCTGGGCAAAATCACTTGGAGCCAGCTGGAGCCAGGACAGCACTGACTGTGCTGTTCAGTGTGAGACAGAGTAACACACACTAATGACTGGTCTTTTTCTTTGTTTATTGCAAATAAAGATCCCAAAGGGTCCAAAACATTCTCCCTCTTTGGACCAAGATTCTTCCTCCCATTTCTGTGCTTGTTTCCCTTGCTAGCTCTCTCAAGTGTCAGGCCATCTGCTCCTTCTCCTTCACTTAGGGAGCCTGGAGCTTGTACAGGTGCTTCCTAATCTTTGCTGCTGCCTGAAGAATATCCTGATCTCAACATCGCTGATTTTTGCATTCTGCAGTCCCCAGTTTTGTATCGGCCAAACTAGCAGGTTTGTAACAAAACAAAGTCATAGCTGAGGTTTGTCCATTGATGTTCTCACAGAACAAGGTGTCGTGCTGAGAGACCCCATAGGTACCAAGGTGGAGAAGGAGGTAGAATAGGGACACAATATGTGGAATAGCTCCAGAACGGTTTGAGGAAGCAGGTTGCTTCCTTCTTCTGTATCACCTTCACTGATTTTTATTATGCCTTTCTGTTTAGACATGTCAGAAAATGATGTCCTTCACAAAAAAAAAAAAAAAATCATCACATTGAAGGGTATAGTGTTTAAAGCACTGATCTGCAGAGTGGGAGACCTATGCTTAATGACTCCTGTATTCAGCATGCGTTAGGCTCTGAAGAAAATACTTTTTACTCGAGATGTTTAATTTATATAAAATGTAACAGCTGCAACAGAAGAGTTTATAAATAAGTGAGAGCTATACCAAAGATATAACCTACTCGTGAGGGATTTTACTGTGATTTCAGATGAGGTTGCTGTATGCTTTTTGTGCAAAACATTTTTCAAGGTTTAACTTTAGTGCATGGAAAAGCAAATGCAGTAACCTCACCAACTTTCATGAAATGGAGTTCTTGTTTTCCGGCCAGTACTAATTATTATGCTGCTCACACATTCCGAAGAGAAATACCCAGCAGACTCCCATCCCACTGAGGCAGCCAAGGAAACAAAGGTAATACAGACATATGCTCTGCAAGTCCAGGAGGGTGTAAATAGCAATTTTTTTTTTCATAAAATAACTATATGGGGTAGACTGGACACTTGGAAAGGATCTGTGTGATGGTTCAAAGGTCAAAACCCAAGAAACTTAAAAACCAAGATCCTTCCGGGTTGCCAACTATGAAAAATATGTTTTTGTATATGTGTGTGTAAATATTTATCCAGGATTTGATGCTGGAGCTTAAGAGTTTATTGGTTATGCTTACTGTCCTTACCTACCTTTCACATGATATATGCCATATTCTTTGCTTGTCTTACTCCTTTTTCATATAATTCCAGCTGCTGGGTTTTAACATTTTTTGAAAATTTATTTATTTAACTCCATACTAATGGGAAGTGGTGAAAGTTCAGGGTGAAAGCCCAGAACATTCATTCTGCGTTACTGAAATACCAACTCTGGATTTTCTGATACCTTTCATTAAAACAAAGGGAAAAGTAAGAATGAAGCATGACACAGGCCAGCATATCTTACATTTGAGATTTGATATTACAAAACTAAAATTTCTATGGAATACTTATTTCTGCTCATTTGCCTCTTCACTTGCTGCCCTTCACTGCTGCACAGTGTGACCTAGGAGGTTTTCCACACCTGTTCCCTGATATAGAACACCTGTAATTTTCTTAGCACTGTTCTCTTGACATCACCTGTTGCAAATAGGGAAAAAAACCCTCTTCCTGCAGTTTGGAGATCCAGCATTTGCCAAATTCTTGACTTATTATTCTGGTTGCTGCCTAAAATACTTTGCATTCCTTATTAATTATTTATCCAAGCACTCATAAGCACCTGATACCAGACCATATCAGGTGTAATCCCTAAGAGATGCCCAGGCAAACACAGTTCCTGGATGAAAAAATAATCTTTCTTTGTTGCTTATTGTAACTAGTGGTATAATTTGAGTTACTCCAGACATACAGTTCTTTAAAAAACACTACTATTAAAAACAAAACAAAACAAAACAAAACAAAACCACCCCAAAACCTCAAAAAAAACCCCTCATCTAAACCAAGATCAGGTTCGCCTTTGCTGTGTCTGCCTGAAAGAGAGAAGGTAGCTGAAGAGGGGCTGTCCAGGCAGGGTGGATAATCTGGCATAGTATGAGGGTAGGTATGGGCCATGCTCCCAGGCTCCAGTTTCCTGCACTCCCCTCCCTGCCAGCCTGCACTTCAGCTGCGCTGCTGAAGTAGGGGAGTAGGGGTCTCCTCTGAGCTTGCCTTCACAATCTGCAGGAAAATGTAGTAAATCAGATGCCTGCAGATTATAAATAAAATCTGTCAGATTATATTCTTCACCTCTTAAATAAAATGGCAAGTAAATTTATACCAGGCAGAGCTGGAATTAGGAAAAACCTGAAAATCAGAAAAACACTTGTAAAGTGCTTGAACCACCCTAACATTTGGCTAAATTAAGAAACTGTGCCTCCCCATACTGAGCTATTTTAAACCAATCTTCTTGGCTCTGCTAAATGCACCCTTCTTTCACTTTACATTCTCTACTGTTGAAGCAGAATACATCAGAATTATTTCTAGCTAATACAATTGAAAAGAAAACTAACAAAATAATTAGATTTCTTCAGATAAGTATTATGCATCTTCTTGAGGTTCCAGGACAAAGTGTCACTACCTTTAAGATTGCTGATGGAAAGCAGAGTCATGTCAGCTGAATCACACCAAAGCCAATATGACAAAAATAAACACTAGCAGTATAAAAAGGGCAAAGAGGTGAACAAGTTGTCCTTGCTTTATTCTCATAACTTTTCACTCCAGAGCACTGAAGAGTTTTCATTTAAAAGTAAACAGAGCAGTATTAGCAGATGTATATGTGTGCATGCACATACATACAGAAAAAAAAAAAAAATTACTCTGAATTAGAGTTTGGCTTCTGTCAGATACAATGACTGGAACACATGCAGCAGAAAAAAAAATAAAGGGTAGGTTAGCAGAAGGGGAGATTTATTTCTAATTAGGAATGAACAGTGTGGCATAACTGACTTCTCAAGTGGTCCACAAAACAAGCAAAGAGAGGAAATACTGCCTTTCTATCAGCAGGTTCCACATGTCTGTCTGCAGAAATACAGAGCATCTTTAATGGTCCTGAACATGATGCCTTCATCTGCCTTAAGTAGTTGGATCTTAACACATCTACACAGGATCGTGGCATCCAGCTGGATTTAAAATGAAGTGATATACATAATGTTTTCATATGAAACATTTTCTCCCTTGAATTCAGGTCCAGAGACAGCTGTTTTGGCAGTACTGCAAGTGGACGTATGAATGACTGAAACATTTTGAATCTATATTTGAACACCCTGATGAACATTACCAGGCTTGCATGAGTTTATGGAGAAGGGTTATGATTTCTCCAAATTTGGCATAGTTGTTACATGAGACATTGCTAATCAGAGACTTTACCAACCCTTGAAGACAGAGCACAGGCATACCTAGCTGGTTCTCACTGCATCAGTGTAAAATACACGTGTAGATAGCAATGTTCACACAATTTGTAGAAGTCGAAATAAAAAATAGAGAGATATAAGGGATTCTTTTCCTCACAACTTTTTGTTCATGTCTCTCCCTCCCTCTGGGATTAACAAATGAACATTGTTTCTCACTTTGCTGACACTTCTACCCCTCTGCTTCCATGATGGCAATCACACTGCTCTTTTGGACAGATTAAAACCATTCTATTAAACTCAGAACAAACAGTTTGTGTTCAGCTTGAAATTTGCTGCCTTCAAGATCTCAGGAACCTATGCATCTAAAAATTTGCCTTTTTTTTTTTTTTTTTTTCACCCAGCTGTATTAGTTGGTTAGCTACAAATCATATAATCATAGAATGGTAGAATGGAAAAAGACCTCTGGAGATCATCCAATGCAACCCCCTGTCAGAGTGCAGGAGCACCTAGGGCATGCCACACAGGAACACATCCAGGCAGGTCTTTACAGATCTTTCTAAGCTTTTTCAGGAAGTATGAGATCATTTATTTAAATGGTATTGGAAAAAATATCGCTGTCTTTGCCACTGAGTTGAAGTACTGGGAAAAGAGGCAAGAACTTTAGAAGGAAGAAAACACTGCTAGAAGCATCTGAGTGTGTTGTTCTTCACGTAAGGTTATACAGTAAATAACCTTAAATGATTTGAATTGTATCTATCTTACTGTGTATTTTACTTCTTTTTTTTTTTCAGAGTCATTTAGCACTTCTACAGTGTGTTTGGTATCATATGGAACAGGCACCAATGACTGTGCTGCTGGAGTGGATGGCACCCAGAGGCTGAAAAGCAGAAGTTGGCCAGATGGGATGGCTGGCTTGTGGATGGAAGTTGCTTAAGAGACACAAGGCTTGCTAATGGTATAAAGCTATTCTCTGAATCCCCCCTCCCCACTATAAAAATATACATGTCAGTAGGTAGAATATCACTAGAACCTAACTGTGAGCCTCACAATGCACTATCTCTACACCCTGAGGTCCAAAATACATCATGATGTGATCTGCTGTGGACAAATAGAAGCCTGATCAAAATTGCTTGGGTTTAGTCATCTGAGCTGTATCTTCGTTACAAACAGATAATACCTCTCATTCTGGCAGTTGCTGTTAAGGACAGCATCAAACCAGCAATAGAAGTGGGCAGGATACTGAAGGAATCAATCAAAGTATGTTTCAGCATAGGTAGGAAACAATTTCAGGCATAACAGAGCCCAGGTTTTCAAAGGTCTGTAACTTTTGACTTCAGTACTTTTGCAAGTACTCGTGCCTGAAACAGATACAGAAGTACTTCAAGCTGGAGCCTAAACCCAGCTGTGACACAGGCAAATGCAACTATGTGTGTAATATAAAGGGATTTGCATTAAAATGAAATTCAGATTATTACAGGAATGGAAGCTGAACAAATAAGCAACAACAACATATTTTAGATATTTTATCTTTCATACATACAACACAATATAGTTCTATCTAGAACTGAAAGGATGTGTGTATGTATGTATGACCTACTTTAGGTGAACCTGCTCTGGGTTGGACTAGATGATCTTTCGAGGTCCCTTTCAACCCCTAACATTCTGTGATTCTGTGATGTAAATCTACTATGGAGCTCTAAATCAGACACTCTAATAGGAATATCCCATCACAGTTGCCTGACAACCAGATAATACAAACAAAAATAAATAATACAGAAGCTAGCAGAGAATGTGCAATAAAATTCTACATAAAGTTTTTTTCTAGAAGAACAACTATTTTTTCCCCCCCCCAAATTTATGTGTCATCTTGGTAGCCAGATGTCTAGGTGGTTTAGAGGAGCATCTAGCTGGAACACTTAGATAATTTACAGAAGTAACTCAAGAGACCTTCAAGATGGCATCTGCTGTCTCATCAATATATACTGAAGCATGTTAACTGAGTTCACTGAAAGCAGGCAGATGTCTGACTTGGCAGGTTCTCATCTGAATTTGATATGCCATAAATCGCATCATGGTGTTCAACCGTCACATCATGGTGGAAAACCTGTGAAACTCTCTAGACCTGGTATTCCTGACTATTGGCTATCCTGTGGCCAGGAAACAGGCTGCTGAGGAACAGCTGCACAGATGATGAAGCAATCAATATTATCTGGTAAAATACTGTATGCAATTATGCAAGGCAGAATCTCACGGAATGATAGTTTCAGGTAAGTTTGCCCAAGTACTGAACCACTTACGAAAATTAGTTTAATTTTTACACCATCTCACCTATTGTATTTTGTACAAGTGAGCAATTTAATCTCTCTCCCATCTGCATGTATATTTTCCCTTCTCAAAACACAATTATCAGACAGTTTCAAAGGCCAGATGCCAGGCCCTATGAACAAGCAAGCTGTGTGGGAGAAGTATGAAAAGTTTCACTTTTCTTTCTGAAATATGTGAACAGGCAGTATTATTCTCAGTTTATTTCTGGATAATCAGCATAAGAGGAAAAAGCAACAGATTTCTTCTATTGAAGAAAAGGAAATGAAGGGTGAGGCTTTCTAGCAGCAGTAGAATAATTTTTGATAAAATTATTTATTTTTGATAAAATTATTCTACCTAGAAGTATGCAGGATTTTAATATACAGGTTTGCTAGTCCCAGAATTAGGGTGAAATAGCAGTTAGAAATAAATTGAAGCCAAATTTATGGCAATCTAAGGCAAACAGAGGATATAGATTGTTGGTTAACTTAATGCACTAAAGCAAATCTGAACAAAAAGCCTGCAAAAGAAACAAACATGAGCTTGTTCCAGTTGCCTTCTCTTTCTGGAGATATAGGTCCTCTTTGTGCTGCTGGTGCAGATCTGAAGAAAAGAAAATAAACAGGATGTTCACGGCACAGAGCTGAGTTAGGATTCCTTTAACTATCAGGGGTTGGTTGCCAAGGATAAAGTTTGCAGTCCAAATGCTATACTGGAAGTTTCTTTATAAGAGCTCTCCACAGGATTCCCTTTGGCTGTCATGATTTTATAAACAGGATATCTGTGCAAAACACTGGGAACACTCCTTTCTACCTTAGTATCTGATTCTCCCTGTCTCTCCACATCCATTTACTGTCTCTGGCCCTATGCTTGAGATTGTATAGAGCTATTCTTGACAACCATTGTCCTAGATGTCTATATTTTTACAGCACTTGATACAACAGTATCCAGGTTCATTTCTAAGTCTCCCTGACATTGCAATAATGCAAGTAATAAATACCACTACTAATAGGTTGCATCTGGCTTCCTTTCTGCTTATGTTTCTAAGCCATCTATGCCATCTAGTGGGTATTAATTTAATTGCAAGTTTTCTTCAAATGTCAGGCTGCCCGCTTAAACCAAAGTCCAAATTGTCCCTCAGCAGGAACATAGTTCAAGCCTGGAAAGGAGTAAGGGGCTCTATCACTACCCAAGGAGCCCCGGGTACATTAGAGCAACTTCTAGGCCATCCCTCTGCCACCCTGACACAGCTATCTCCCTTGGTATACCAATGTAATGGGAGTTGTGGAGACAAAAATTGTCACTTGCACAACTCTGATGTTTTTGGGCTCGGGACATTATTTTTAGGAGGCTAAGAAGGCAGCTGTCAGTCCTGTAACAGCAAACAGCCATTGTGAAAGGGGATGCAGGAGATCCTGCACGTCTAGTCTCACTATTATTATCGAAGTACGAACTCTGAGGGTACACTGAGCACACACACTCTGCAAAGGAAGCCTTTGCCTAACAGATACATGCTCTTATTAAGTGATACTACTACTGACCAAACTGTTCCCATGTCAGTTAATGGACCATCAGAGAGCAGGGATCCATCCACAGAGGAAACAGATCTAGAAGATAATCATCAAATATTTTATATGCATCTGCTCATGGTCTTTCTGAAAGGGCAGATCATTTCGTGGAAATGTTATTTATTGAAGAGAAGTAGGTGATTCGGGTAAAAGAAGAAGTATTCATTGGATTGAAGTATTTTAGCTACTTAAATTTTGGAAAGAGGCAGTGATAGTTAGCATTCAGATTGGAAAGCTGTCGTGGTTAGACATAGCATAGATATGAAGTGAATTCTTACATTGCCATGCATACAAGAGAGAATAGAAGGCTTAGGAAGGAAAGAAACAATGAAAATTTCCAAAGGAGGATGATAACAGCTGAGTTCTTTAGTAGTTACCCCAGGACAGTATGACTGGTGCTTAGAATACACTAGTGACTTTGAGGGAAATGGTTTAAAACCTGGGAGAAGAGAGAAATCTTCTGTTAAGAGTTCACAATACTCTTTTTTTTTTTTTTAAGTCCTGTAAAGTGTTTTTTTTTTTTCCTCTAGTTTGTTAATATAGTTTCTTCCAGTTTGTAAATATCATCACCATGTTCACAGCTGCCATTTTGTATGAGACAACTGTATTTTCCTTTGGCTCTTGAATAAAAGACTTACCATTCACTGGCATAACAAGGAAACCCTATCTTAATCCACCATGCAAGTGGTATCTACTAACAAATTCTTTAACAGGATTGGAAGCCCATTATATGATCTACTACATAGAAGGAGTCTGGAGCCATCAGTGATCTCTAAAATGTCACTGTTTTCATCACACATTTTCAAGCTGGTGTTGGGATATAATTTGGATGTAAGAACAAATGTTATTGCATGACAAGATGAGTAAAAGTTTTCGGTGTCCAGCAAGAACACAGAATACTCACTTTCTCTGTATGGGTGTATTAAAAACTGAACATATGATTTTTCTGTACTGCATAAAGCACTACTGCCACAAAACCAGAGGCTGGCAAGCAGGACCTGCACCTGTCTGCTGCCATAATCAGGGACAGCACATTAGGTTTCTCATAGCCAAAGTGATTGTTGCAGTATTACATAGATATTAACATACATAAGATTCATACAGGTGGTTTGAACTTCTTTTACTTACGATGAAAGGGTGCACTTAGAATCATCAGGATAATCCAGGCAGAGTAAGAACATTACAGATCTGTGAAGATGACAAATTTATTTAGCATCTTTCGGGCAGAAAAATGAGGAAAACAAATGAAAACAAAACAAAACAAAACAAAACAACAAGCTTAACAGTATTCTCATGCCTAAAGCTTCATTTCAGCTATATTTATCTTAAAATCTACTGTGAATAACCTCTGAATACTACTGTGCATAAATAGTAATTCTGCAGGCAGTCGTGTCTTTAACCATTGTTTAGATTTTCAATCCATATAGATTTTACAGTGAAGTCGGGCCATCTTCATTACATGAGGCCATCTTCTGTGTCTGACATTGGGTAAGTACAATATTCTGCTTAATTATACAACACAGTGTAGTGTTTTGCTCAATTCATGGCCAAAAAATGCTAAGTTTGAAAAATGTGAGATCAGTCTTCCAACACATCAGTCCCCTACTGAAGACAAAACATTAAAGGCACTTAAGTATTGGAAGGTAAGAAACCACTTAAAGCAGATGAGCTGCTTCTGCAAATACACCATGTTAGTGAAGAATTTTCACTTACTTGTAATTGTTAGTGCAGGTGACATCATAACCAAGGATTTTCAGCCTGTTTTCTAATTCCTTTACAGTATAATTTCCACAGGAATCTCTGTGAGAAAGGAATTTAATATTATTCAAGTCTTCTCTTATGTAATTTCCTTTCATTGAACTTGATGAAATTAGTAAAGTAAATCCCCATTACTTTACCTTTTCTATATTCTTCAACACCTACAGAAAAGTGGTATGCATTGCTATTTATAATGCTGCATTTGCTTACAGTTGTTTAACATTTTATACTTGGTTTGCAGAGACTGGAAGGTTGACTTCAAACAGTGTAGCATTTGCAGATTCTACAAACCATTATTCCTGCCTTTAATATTTCACTGGACAAAGAGAAAAACAGACATAAATTTTTGTAAAATAATAAATGTTTCATTTATAATATTCTTTGGCAGCTATTTAGGTGGTGCTAATGTTGATGCTATCTGTCTTTAAGTTGTTAAAAAAAATAATTATTATTGTTGTTAGAAGTTTGTTCTCTCTCTTGAATACGGAACAATGGAAAAACACAGGGAGAGAGAAAAAAACAAACACAGCTTCCATGTCAGCACTGATTTTTGTGGTCCAATTAGCAAAAGAATTTGTGGTCCAATAAGCAAAAGAATGTTTAGCATAGATCAGAACCTATTGAGACATCTAAAAGTTGCACCAACATCAAGTAGTAAGGCCAGTCCCACTTACCCATTAGTCAGTAAATACTCATGACTAAATCATATGGAGCCCAACAAAGTAATTGTAAAAAGCAATTAATAAGAATACACAAATATTCCCATGCAGCCATTAACTGAAAGACAAACTAACATTCAGTGCTTGTTTAAATTTTATTTTGTAATAAGGGAAACTTTTTCAAAGGTGAGCTGTATGGGTTTTTTTGTTGTGTTTCTGTTTGTTGGGTTTGGTTTGTGGTTTGTTTTGTTTTTCCAAAAGAGTATGATAATTTGATTTAAAGAAAAAGGCTGAGAAATGCTAATCTGAACTATGCTTTGTAGACACCACAGCACTATGGTTCTCTTGAGCTGGCCATGCCAGAATTGAATGAAAGAGATGCAAAAGGAGATAGGAAAGAGAAGAGATGAGATGTGAAAGGAAAATGACATCATGGACGCATCTAAAAAGCATTGAGTAGCAAAACCAGAAGTTCCCAAGAACATAGATGACACCAGGGATTCAGCCACCAGTGGTGGACATATATGATGTCACATATGGTGACATCTGAGACCATTTCTCTGTCCCTTTTCAGACAGGGCAGTTTTAAGACCAATGAAGCATCATCATATTATATTAAAATGCAGAGACCCTGCAGACTGTTGGAGTAAAACTGACTTCCCCTGTTCCTCTACCCCTGATTCTTCTATGTACATTATGTACATTATGTACATAGCCTCCAAAAGCTATAATGAATAGATTATTTAATTCTTTAATCAGTCCCAAAACAGGCCTAATTTCTGGCCTAATGATTTCATTTTTTCAACTTCAGAGTCCATATTCCATTCTGGTTTTGTTGAAAATTGTCACATGGTCTGTGGCTATTTACCAACAGCTTATTCTGTTTGGACTGATCTGACTTATTTTGTATTTTTGTTTGTTTATTTTTCATTTGTTTGGTTGGTTTGGGTTTTGTTTGTTCATTATTGGGTTTTTTTTGTTATTTTTTAGTTGGTTGGTTGGTTGTTTTTTTAATAACAGAAAATTTAGACCTTTTTAAAGCCTATATTTTATTATTGACTTTAAGTATTGAGAGAAAATGAGGTTCCTGGTAGCAGTTCTCTGCTTCTAATATTTTTTAAACACTTAAGATAGGTGGAATGAAAAGGATGCATAGGGAAAAGAAAAAGAAATATTTTACATCAACATTTAGTCTGAATTTCAGATTGACTATATTCTTAGTCAAATCGTATGTGCTGTATCTTCACTCAAAGTCTGAGATACACACACACATCTAATCAAGAGTGGACTCCAAACCTAATACTGGAATTTATTTGTATTTTGTCTCGTTCTGGTGTTTCTACACTCTTTCAGAATGGCAAGGTGTACCTTCTGTGCTAGTGAAAGCATCTAAAATATTTTTAGCTTAATTGCTATGCAAATATAATCAAACAGAAAGCTAAGGAGAAATTTTAAAAATGTTCAAAAAGGAGAAATTGATTTTTTTTGGAAGATGCAACTTACATATCTGGTCCTTCGATATCATCCACAACCCAGATGACAATTTTTGAGATTTTGTCTTTCTGGAGATTAGGTATTTCATAATCTGCAAAAAAACTGATTCAAGAAGCAAATTTTAGAAGTCAAAAGAACAAGAAAAATATTTTTTTTTTTCCTTTGCATTAATAAAGACTCTGATCCTGCTGTAGGCTATGGGCTTGCTCAATTTTACATTTATATCTTCTGATTACAATCAGAGTCAACAGAGAGCAGAAAAAATCTGATTCACATTCTGAATGTCCTCAAAGGTCAGAGGCATTTAATCAGAAGTTTTGTTTTCATATTTTTAATCTTAATCAGCTGAAAAAAAGTTACAACATAGAGGTGAGCCAGAATGAAGTGAACTTTCTTTAAAAAATGCAGAAAGGAAATAAAAAGCATTTGATAGTACAAAAAGAAAAAGGTCATTCTTCTAGGTATTGCTTTTAGACACAATATAATTTTGCTTTTAAAAAAAAAAAATAACAGTCACGAGACAAATATATTTTTAGGTACAGAAAGACAGCAACAGTAACATGAAGTATTTCTTTAGGATACATAAGACAATAAAGGGGAAACTTCCAGACATGTCCATCCCTAGGCTAGGGAATTTTCTATGATATTGCTTTGTGTAAATTGACTTTGAAAGGTAGTTGAATAACAATTTAATATAAAATAATAAAATTGCAACTTAATCATAGAACAGTTTGGTTTGGAAAGCACCTTAAAGATAATCCAGTACAAACCTGCTGCTATGGGCAGGAACACCTCCTACTAGACCAGGCTGCTCAAAGCCCCATCCAACCTGGCCTTGAACACTTCCAGGGATTCTGGATTCTGCATCCAAAACTGCTCTGGGCAAACTGTTCAAGTGTCTCACCACCTTCACAGTAAAGAATTTCTTGCTAATATTAGTATTATTATATCTAAAGATGTCAAACTCAAAGGATTATTTTAATGTCTGTAATTTTTTTTTTTTTGAGATGCAGACATTTTAAAGCTATAGATTTCCAATTCTTCCATCAAGATGTACTGTGATGAATTCCAACCTTTTAATTATTTCTTTTTTTTCTCCTCAGCTTATAAGGGCTGTGTTTGCACTGAATGCTTGGTCCAAGCCTGTGTCTAGGTGTGTGCTCTAATTTGCCTATCATGGGTCTTCTTAAATCTCTACATCCGGGCTGCAGTGTCTCTTAGCCACTTTAAATGCTCTGAGACTCCCCAGAGTCAAAGAGTTAGTTGTTACCTCCTGGATAAGACTGGCAGTAACAATGTGATCACTGCTCTGTTCTCCTCATGCCTGAAGGGAAACTACTGGTGCTCTGGCATGGAAGCACAGGACACATGGTGGTTCTCAGTGTCTGTTGGCAGCCAACTGATTGCTGTTCATGAAGTTAGCTAGGTGTTTTGGAACAGATGGTTCATGTTTTGCTCCTATCAGGAGAAAAAATTTAGTTTTCAATGACCATTTTTAGTCCTCAGTAAGCGTACAGGAGGAAAATCTGTTCTATGAGCTTTTAAAAAGACCTTTTTTTTTGATTTGCCTTGGACGGGGTAGTTGCTAAGGTAAGGAAAGATGTATAGGCAGTCACTACAGTCACACATGGAGTAAAGGTTCTTGAGGGTGTACTTTTACAGCAAAGCTAAATATAAGCTTAGATGAAGTTCTGCATAGTGGCATAGTTGTAAATCAGGGAAAATACATATGTCCTTAATATACGAGGGAATAAGGGGAAGAGGAAGCTAATCCTTGTTATCTTCTCAGCAAGTTTTTTTCTTTCTTAAACCATAATGGATCTCAAACTACTTCCTCTCTTTATCGCAGAGAAATAGCAGGACAAAGCACTTTCCCTAAAGAACTTTCCAGGTTTGCTCGTAGGCCTGAGAGAGTCTACACTCCTTGTAATGATGTCCTCTCATTTGAGATCTCCCTGAATAGAAATTTTGTAATGCTCATCTTTTTGAAGGCATCCACATTTTTTGAAGACGTACACATTTTGCCACAGTATGTTCGCTGACTTGAAGGCTGCTTCAAAGAGCATTTATTCTGCTTGCCACAGCAGTTTGTAAAATGCAGGAGTCAAAAGGATTGTTTCATGTTAATTCCTACAGCTGGGAACAGTTAACAGTTGTCCCCACAACTCAGCAGACTTTGATGCAAGAGGCTCTTTCAGCTACTCTTCCCATGATTTGTTCATCAGAAGACCCAAAACAACTGGTTGACCCTTATTTTTGCAGGCATCAAACCTTGTACACATATGTAAGTCATTTTTTCTTACCCTGGGTCTGGATAAGCTCCTCCAACTGAAGAACCATTCAACAAGACATGTATCACCCCAGAACTGTGCTGTGCATACTGCAATACATAACAATTTTTTTCAGGACCATCTAACAGATTTATCATATGACTTAGTATTGTATTGCAAGCAACAATGACCAAGAAAATTACCAAGAATAATATCAGAATTGTGAAAATAGTAGCAACTTAGCAGCCTAGCATGTCACTGCAGCAGAGAGCACAAGAACTAAATAACCATTAATTCAATGTATCTCCTCAAACTGTTTTCTCACACCTATACATCATTTCTTTAGCATAGGAAGGAAGCACTTTGTGTTGGATTTGATCTGTGAATAAAAGGGTTTACAACAAGGCTGTCAAATGTCACTTAGGACCTGCATTCAGTAGACAACTAGTGTGCTTATTGTGCTTAGTACATGTTTCATATCTTAACATATAAATTATTAACATTAATGTTATTAACAAAGCTAACACACAATTTAAACACATAATCTAGCTGAGGGGAATGTTAGGTTCCTCTTGCTAAAACACTGTACCCAGTCTAAAACAGCGTATTTGTGTAAGAGGAAATAATCTATCACAGTTACAGACTAAAATCTGTTTTGATCTGGTGATGTTTTCCTGAACCACACAGGACACAGTTATTACTGTAACACATCAGCACAAATGAACTATTTACAGTGATCGAGGCCATCCTCCAGAAAGATTCCACTGCATTGTTTTCACATTCTTCTGTGGTAGGGCAGGATTCATAGTCCAGTCCTGTAAGAAGGCATGTAATTTGTGCTATTAGAAGGCTGTACAACATGGCCTTAGAAAGCAGTTAAATATATTTGTGCATTACTCACTGAACACGGAAGTTGGTCTGACTTTTGTTGGGTTTTTTTCCTATCATTTTCCATACCTTGCAGTTCACACAAACAGTGACATTCTGTGGATTCAGTATTTTGGCTGAAATGGCTCCAACTCTGTACCTGAGATGCAGAGAGCTCCACATTCAGAGGACTGGGGAGGAGGTTTATCTCTTTCGCATCACTGTTTAGCGTTCCTTGTGTGCTCCCCTGACTGCACTGATAAATATTCACCCAGAATAGGAGAAACTGAGATACTGAAGCTATCCCTGATTTTTCATGGAGTAACAGCAAAATCAGCTCCCCCAGACCACAACAGTCAGTCTCCATTATGGTTTTACAGACAGATGTTTGATATACCACTCGTCATCTTACCAGCACTATTTGCCTGCCCACACCAGTTTAGAAAATCTGCGAAGAAGCCAAACAGAGTATCAGCCAGAGACATGTAGCGACGGCCTCTGCCAGCAAAGGCATTGACTAGCAGATGATTATTTTCCCAGAAGAGAGACTATATAAAAAAAGGGGGGGAAAAAAGAGAAGAAATGAACCATCCCTTAGGTGTGGACACAATGAGATTATGGGAGTGTCAAAACAGATTAAACATGTTTTGTTGTTTCTTTCAAAATCAAGTTAATAACCAGAAATGTTAGAGGAACAAATTTTGTTTGTTTGTGGGTTGGGTTTTTTTGTTATGGTTTTTTGTTTGTTTGGTTGGTTTTTTGTTTGGGTTTTTTGTTTGTTTGTTTGTTTTACAGTTGTGTAAATTCTAATCACTAGAGGCTTGAGGGTGATTCACACCATTATGGGAAGGAATATAGACCTATATTAAATATAATTAGGCCTACCTTAGCCTTCCTCAGCAGAAAGATTTAGGAAAGGGGAGAAAAAAAGGGAAGGCAGATATTTATAAACCAGATACACTCTACCAGAATTCTCTCACACTGCTACATTGGCTTATGGTGTGAAAAAAAAAAATCATACATCTAGGTGTTACTTCTATGTTTACAAAAGTCTTTCATTAATTAAGCCATGTTGACAGGACTACTTGTTTAGATTGTATCATTCAAAGACAAGGAATAACTATGCTAGAGGAGAAACCTTTCAGACAAGGCTAAAGCACACATCCTGATGGGATATGATGGCACGAGGAGTGGTGTTTTTTGCACAGTCAGTGCTCTGCAATTGCCAGCACATTGAATCCTTGCTTTTTTTTCTAGCATGCAATGGCATCCTATCTCATTTCTGCTCATGTTTTTTTAGCATGTCAATGTTTAACATATCATTGACCTGTGCCTTCGCAGGCACAGTCTTTGCAGGCAAAGCACCTGACTTGAGGAAAAGTAGAAGTGGATGTTAAGTGACTATGACAGGGCTCCTGGCACATCAGGAGAAACGGGGGATCTTTGTAGTATGAAAACAGAGAAGTTCCTGAGAAATTACTGCATAAAATAAATACAGCCAAACACAGTGAAAAAATGCCATCAAGCCTGAGCCTAATTTGTAAACTACAAACTGGCCAAAAATAATGAATCATGAGTAAGCTGCAGAATGACTTTTGGTCAGCTTTGTACTATGTCATGGAAAATCTGCTGGATGTCACAAGACTGTTAACGTAACAATTATAATCATTACCTTGTTAGGTGGAATTGTGTGCAACGACAGATTGATAAATAATTCATAGTCCTTAGGTAGAATGCTGCAAGGGTCCTTGTTAATAAATGCATTTTTAAATGCTTCCCATATCTCTGAGCAATTCTTCTCACTATAATCATTGAAACAAACAGATAGCAGAATTATTTTTAAAAAGCAGAGCAAGAAAGTAATTTGTTCCCAGCTGCTTCAAATTCCCAAATTAAAACACCTTCAAGGTGAAGATAGAAAACTGAAGTCAGGGTAGTAGAAAACTTGCAATTGAGGAAGAGTGTATAGACATTGTCTTTTCCTGACTTGTAACAGCAGCAAACAAGGAAGAATTAGCAATTAAAATATTAGGATTAACAGTGTGGAATTAGAAATACATAGTAATGCAACAAACATCTTAGAAGGCAAGCGCACACAGAAAGCTTGCTATGAAGGACTGGAGAAATACTTCAGCAAACATCTTTCTCCAAAATTTTCCAGTTTCAAAAAGCCATTTCAGTTAAAGTGTAGCTAAATTTGCAAAGCTACTGGAATCTAACATTACTCTTAAAATATCAAATTTAAGTGCAGGAGGAGTTACTAAGAGGTTTTTACAGTAGAATAGTGGTTTAGACAGAGATGCCTTCTGTGTATACAGGGCCTAGGAATTCTGCAGCTTTCCTGTGCTGGGATGAGTACAGTGCCTGCGTGGAGCACGTTCTGTCACTGTGCAGTAGTTACAAGCATATTGTTAGGACTCAACATTAAACTGCTTGTGAAGGGAGACCTGAAATAAGATGCTAGGCCGTGCACTGGGACAGTTCCCTTCTGCCAGCTCTGCCCTGGGGACAAAATCTCCCATGAAAGAACAGGCCAGAGCATTTAGGGAACAGAAGTGCCTTATCTCTCTGGATTGGCGGGATCACATCTGTCATAGCCCTGAGCATGGTATGCTCAGAGGGAATGAAAATTCCCTTAAAAAGGGAATTGCTACTTTCCCCTAGTACCTGTGACAATGTCTATGCCAGGAACACTGAAGAACAGAAGAATGTATTTTACATGCATACAGCATGCCTAATGCGAAAAGCTGTAATTGCAGAGCTGTAGCTTGAACCACAGTAGTCCAGATAGTTAAACCAAACTTTGCTATTAGAGTGTTTTGCTCATTTAATGTCATGCATAGACAGCAGGATTTCTGCTGGTGCTTCTCCTCATGAGATTCTTTAATCTTGATCTGAAAATCTTTAGTGATGCAATATTGACACCTGATCAGTAGCTCCAGTGTTTAAATAGCCTTACTTGGCACCCTATTTCTAATTTCAAGCTGTTAAACTTTAGCTTCTGACAACTGTATATACTTATGTCTCATTCTGCTAAAGAGCTGTCTGCTGTTAGCACTCACTTATTCACGTTTGTACTTGTAAAATACAATCAACTGAACTCTTCACATCTTTCTTGACAGTTGTATTTTCTGGTTAATTCACATATTACATTTTTTTTCTTCATGCCTTCTGATCCAGGTTTGAACAGCTTGTAAGTCAAAATTATTATTCTGCTCTGTTACTCAATTTTTCTTAGCAAAATTAAATTTCTTTAGGCAAAAATACTTTTTGAAACTACAGGGTGGGGAAGGACTGTAGCTCAGGACAATTCCTTCCAGATCAGACAGACACTAATAAGTCAGATTAATTTCAGTCAGATAAAAAAAATTTTTTCAAAACTTCCATTATATACTACAAATAAAGAAATATAGGGCAAATGCATTACAGGAATATTTGTATTAAATAGCATACACCTATTAGAAAATTCCAAATCTTCATTCAAATCCCTCACTTCCACATTTTGTGAAATGCCTCTTTTGATTGCTATTTCACATGTTCTGTTTTAATGTAAGGAAAAGTTCTGTTTCTATAAACACCTTTACGTTTTAACTACGTTGCAGTGTAAAGACATGTTTTTCTAGCTTATTTTCTGTTAGTGAAGTATTTTTAAAAAAACTAGTCACTTTGCAGATAAATTCAGAAGCAAAACCTATCCAGGCAGCTACGCCTGTGTAAAAGCTAGCCTAGGGGCAATTAAGAAACAGGCAATGAACATAAAGAATTACAACTAATTAGAATATCTGTTTTGAACTTGTGCAATACAAACCTTCCACTTTGCTTAGATTTGCTTATAGTTCTAAGGGAAGGAGAAAAAATCTCACATGATAGTAAAATAATTGTACAGCTTTTCTTTTTTATAATGCCAGTTTGGGCCTTAATTCCATACCTTGCAGTTCACACAAACAGTGACATTCTGTGGATTCAGTAATTTGGCTGAAATGGCTCCAACTCTGTACCTGAGATGCAGAGAGCTCCACATTCAGAGGACTGGGGAGGAGGTTTATCTCTTTCGCATCACTGTTTAGCGTTCCTTGTGTGCTCCCCTGACTGCACTGATAAATATTCACCCAGAATAGGAGAAACTGAGATACTGAAGCTATCCCTGATTTTTCATGGAGGAACAGCAAAACAATAACATGTCCAGCACGGTGTCATGTTATTCTGAGCAAGACCATTTTGATGAATGTGTTCAGACTTCTCCATTTAAAAATTTTATTGAGCAAATGTCACTGGAATTAATCAGACCACAAAACTGTAATACACATGAGACATACAGAAATACTTTCAGGAATATTGTATTTACATTACTAGAAGCCCAAATCAGTTAACTATAAATTTAATATTTCCACAGTAACAATCCTTTATGTTGCTCATTTTATTGTATCCTGTGTTATTATAGAGAATGTGCTTCAGATATAAATGAAGTGACATCTGTTAACTCCAACAGGAGTAATTCATAAGGTAGGAATGTTATTCGGAAGAAACATGTTGTTTTGCCTTTGTTAAAGCTATGATTCTGTTTTCAGTGCTGTGTCTTCCTCTTTTGTGGCAGGAACTTTCTGAAAGTGGGAGGTGGGGGGAAGGTGGGGATACTTACTGTTATTACACCACATAATCTAATCCTGTTTAATACCACAAGTCAATGCTGCAGGAACGCAGCCAGGTCACCTCTGCAAATACCTCTTCAAACTATCAGGAAGAATTTTAGTGGCAAAGGACTAAACTCCAGAAGACTGTTCTTCGTAGCTTTCTCCTTTTTACCAAAGTCCAGATGGTGTAAGGAAGATAGAAAAAAGTGGTCTTTTTAACTAAGTGTGTGACTTACCTTCAGTTCTGTGTAATTAACACAGACAATGAAATCTCAGGGGTAATCATACTTCATTTGATTACTAAGGTGCAAGTTGATTACTACTTGATTTTTCAGGTGGATGAGCTAAACAGTCTATTTCAGTACCGTAGTATAGCTATAAAATGTGGTGCTTTCCTTCTTAAGTGACCTGACATACAAGGCATGCAAAGTAAAGCTGGTCTTCCCAGGAACGGTCTCAGATTTGGTACTTCAAAAGTACTACCCCCACTATTTCTCTATGGTGTTCTCCTTGCAGAACACTGTGGCATTAAGGGAGAGAAATGTGAAATAAAAAGCTGCAGGATTAAAAATCATGCCTTAATGACACTACTTTTATTAATATGACATCCATTTAAGTTCATTTTTTGTTTCCAGACAGCTCCGAACATGTTGGCTTCAACAGGATCAGTTTCATGGCTAGGAGCAAAATATCAGGCTTCTGTTTAACAACCATTTTGTACAGAACATAAAAAACTAATCTAGAAACAAGTAAAACTTACCCAACAGCAGGATTCACAATTCTAATATAGTCATAGCATCTTCCAATGACAATACTTTCCAGGTTTTTTGTTGTACCTTCACCTTTCCATTTCTTTCCCTGCACTTCTGAGAAGCTGCTCATAAACAGAAGAGAGACAAGTAACAGAGGTAAAAAAAGTCTCTCCATCATGAATACTTGACAACCCGAGTTCTGAAAAAAAAAAAAAGAAAAAAAAAAAGAGAGTTAAATAATATAATTTAAATGGAAACCTGGAGATATAACGTTTACTATTTTCAGTACTGGCTATAGCTCTGTACACAAAAGACAAAGTTAGACGGAAATGTGAACTTTGCTGAGGAGTGTAGTCTGTTTCCTTGAATGATTGCCGCACAGGGATACATCACTTCCTCATGTAGAACTTCCCCACTTGAGAAAAACAGGACTTTTAAGGTCATGATATTGCCACCTGGTGAAAACTGGGAAGAATTACAACATATGTCAGTAAAGGAAGAAAACGCCCCTGACCTCTTCAGCATTTATGATGCCTTAGGGTTGCTTAATACTCATTGCCATGCTACGCCCTCCTAAAACATCATTGCCATGCTACGCCCTCCTAAAACATCGCATGTGCTTGCAAGCAAATGTTTTAAACTAGCTACTTTTCATTTTAAAAGGGCTATATTTTTTTCAGATATTTCTCTAGTGCCTGGAAAAAAATGCTGAAATATAACAGGAACAACAACAAAAAAATTAAATACTTGGGTAAAGAAATTATTTCATAAATACCCAAGTTCTCAGCTGATCTTGTATCACACATAGGGGTAACATTAGTCAACCCGTTCTCCACTTCTCCTCTGGATACTGACAGCAACATTTTGGTGGGGTGATATGTGTTTTAAAGTCTTCTTCATGAACAAAACTGCCTTGTAGGCAGAAATCAGTCATAATAACCAAGAAGATTAAAACTTACTTCCTGTGCACTGAAGAAATCTCTTCAACTTCTGTTTACTTTTATTCTCCCTCCAGCTTCTTTTCCCTAAGTACTTTGTTAGATCATCAAACAGCACCAATTAATCCAATCTTAAGTGTAAATGTTGTGTGGTACACACTGCTGCAAATATAACCAACCTGCTTTTTTCCCATTTTGAAAAGAATATTTTTTTCGACCTTAGACTAACTTGTCTATGGACTCATATTTCCTAGGAACATGCTGGTTCTTTTTCTATTAAACAATCTCCACGCCACGGTGAACATAGACATCTGTATTATTTATGTACTTACTTATATAGTGTCATGATTATATTGATGCACTGGTACTTCAGCTGAGGGATTTGCTGAAGGAAAAATCTTGCTAATCATCAAGTAAATTGCTGATGATGGATTTCTCCTATAAATGTGATAGAAAGATAGCCAGTTGGTTTATTACCACAACAGAGTTTTCAGGAAAGACAGATTTACCCAGAGATAGATACACAATGTTGTGCTTAATGTGGTGAAGACAGAGAAAATGCAGTAATTCGGTTACTTCTGTGATGCTGCTTCTCCCTATTTCACTTCCTAACCTCTATGAAACGTGGCCATGCTGATAGAGGACCAGCATGTTAATCAAATGGTTTAAAGTCACTCCCTTGGGTTCAGGATCGGAAAGCAAAATAATCCATAGAAGTAAATTAATTTTGTTTTAATTACCAACTTTGCTGCAACCAAATTTTGCTCAGTAATTTCAGGAATACCAGAAAACAGAGGCGTCGCTGATGTGATCTATATATTGCTCTGGCAATTCATGCTGGGTGCAGATCTCCATCCCTTGCTCTCTGCCTGTTTCTCCTAAAGAAGCTATTGCCCATGAAGCAAAGTCAGCAAAAATTGGAAGCATGTTTGCTCTGAATATACTCTAGTTCACAAACAGAATATTAACTCAAACAACCATGAAATTCAGCTTATGTTTAAATTCTGGCACCCTGGAAGATGAGGAATGGACATGTTCTCTCTTGCTATTTCTACTGGATGGGAGTGGTAACTTCCATCAGAAGGAAGGTGTAACAGGTGGGAACATTAGTCATCTATTATTACTCAGGCATAAATTGCTGTCAGAATAACCCCAGTTCTGTATGACTTCATGCTTGAGGCCTGGAAGCATTATCTTAGAACTGCTCATACTAACAAGGTCCTCTGTAAGCAGGTAACTTCACCAAATATTGTTTCTTGAGGATTTGTGTCTTTGGTGCGTAATTCTACTCACAGCAGTAACCCAAGGTCTCACCAGCTCCCTTAAATGCTACGATCCAACTCTATGTGAGAAATGCACAAGCCCAAAGCCAGAGCTGTGCTGCTAGCCAAGCGGAAAACACAGCCGTGTGCTGGCTGGCCAGCTGTGTTAACACCTGTGCTTTGCCTTCCTTTTCCTCTCTCATGTGTAACTGCTTTCTTTTTTTCCCCAAAAAAGTTGTATGAATTTAACCTTCCAAGATTTGTACATATTTGCAAATATGATTAAATAGGCCAGCATGTTCAAAAGTCCTTGGAGAATCAAAGGATGAATGGAAAAGGAAACACCCAAAGCTGCAATTGCTTAAGCCTCATTTCCTTAGATAAAGAGATAAAAGGATTATTGTGCACAGCTTGATCTAGATAACCCTCATCATGTGGTGTCTCCTCAATTCAGTATCTACTACTTTCACCAATAATAATTTTGCATTCTGTTGCATCAGATGTTGAGGAATACTGAACTTCAAACAGACGTGTGCCTTCACTGGAAATACTTCACTCCGCTCATGATGAATTGCTTACATCTATAAACTAGCTAATCTTTTTAATATCGGCGACAAGCATTTCATCCAGCAGTCGTTTCCACTGAGAAAGGTCTGCTACATTCACCGTGTGCTTAACAGGGCATTTTTGGGACATTTAGCACAGGTTGCTATGTCAGCTGACGGTTCCGCCTTTTGTGAAACGGATGTGTTGAAGCGTTGCTTGGGCACACGAGTACCTAAGGCCGGTTGCTCCTTTTGTCTTGGCTGTTAAAACAAAAGCAGCCCTTAAGTCTGCTTATTTGGCATAAATGCTGCAAAGAGTTGGGGGCCGATTCCGCGCTGCAGCCGCGAGTGGGACACGTGGGATACACGCCTCATCTGCAGAAAGCCTCTTTCTTCCTCGGGCTGTCATCACCCCAGTTTATTTGGCCGAAGAGAGTTTTCGTCATCTCATCTAAACGCACAATGACATCTTGAATTCCTTTCGATTTAATTAAAGACATAAAAACTGCTGTGCCCCCGCGCGTCGGGTTAGCTCCCCTAACCACGAGAGAGCAGCCGTGCCCTGGCCGCAGCCCGGGAGCCCGCCCGTACTAAAAGCCGCTCCCGCAGCTCGAATCAGCCCGCCCCGGGTATTTTGCAGGCATGGTCTCTGAGCGCCACTCACAACCGCGGAACCGCCNAGCCGCCGTCCCCGTTACGGTGCGGGGCCCGCGCCCTGGGGGGCCGTAGCGCTGAGGGAGGCGGCGGGGAGGCCCCGTCGCTTTTCGTTAGTGAACCGGTGCCAGGCAAGACACCGGTGCTGCGCGTAGTGCTCGCTAACAGCCTGCGAGCCGCTGTATTTGCGATTCTGTGCGCAGCGGGTAATTGTTGAGACGCTTAAAAGACACCCGAGGTAGGCTGGTTTTTT
>VWZY01003204.1:708509-798264 GCA_013399075.1 Chloroceryle aenea
TTTACTCGTGGACAAACATTATTGTATCAGGGCAGTTAGTAATCAGGGCTGATATTTCACCTGAAAGGCAAACTTTAATGCATCAGCCTTGAGTGTAATGGCACGGTTTCGGGGAAATACTTTAAAGCCAACGAAAGAAGTGGTGCCTCCCATCTCTGGGCATAAATGGCTGTTTGGCGAACCAGATTGGCTAACAGACATTTAAAAGGAGGGTTAAGTTACATGAGAGACAGTGTAATAGCTTGCTGCTGCCAACAGGATAGGGGAGTTTTCGACTCCTCTTGTTTTCCACATGCCACCTTGTACTGCTCTGAGGCTCACCCGATCCCTTCGTAGGAGCCTGTTCAGGATGTGAATGGGGTAAAGAACATGCGAGTTATTTTTTGCTGGGTTAGCTAACTAAACAGCCTGAGCACAGGTTCTGGGTGCAGAAGGAGGTGAGACCTTACATAATTTCACTTTGCCTTTTATCTAGGAGTGCATTTGCAGTTAATTTATGGTGGCATGAAAGCTTGAGGTATCTTCACAGAGTGGATTTTACATGAAGGGAAACAAACACCTGCGACTCTTCTCCCCCAGGACCCCAGCAGCAGGATTAGCTTTTGTCAGCAGCAGATGAAGAAGTTCTGTTTGAACCTCCAAATATTGTATTGGATTTTGTTCCTAGAGGGATATTTCTAATTGAACCTCCATCAAAGTTTTGACTAAACTTACCTTGACTTGATAAAAGTAAAACTTTCTGGGCAGGAATGATTGTTTTTCCTAAATATTTGCAAATTTGATTGAAATGACGCAGTTTGCAGTAAACATAATATCTCATTTTCTAAGATGTTTTATACAGGAGTTTGCTTGCTTCCTTGCAGTGCAAGCATGAATGAACAGTGGTACTTTTAAACTGTTCAGTCTTTCATCCTTCAGCCTTGTTTCAGAACTTGGAGCTTGTGCATGGCCTACGATCTTTATTGGAGAAAAGCTAGCATTGCATCAGAAAAAAACTCAGAACAGTATGAGTTCCTGTGTGACTAAGATGCTGTAATTGGCTAAGACTAGTTTTGCTTACATGCAATTATAATCTCTAAAGCCATGCTCTTTATAAATTAGTTTGTCCTTGAGGGGTCCTTTATTTTGTGAATTAAACGGTACTTGCTGTAATATAGTCGCTGTCTGTTAGTGGCCAAATTTACTAAATTCCATAAACTGTTAGTGAGGGTGAAGTGAGTGCCTTTGTGTGTGTGTGTTTGGTTTTTTTTTTAGGGGAACAAATGTAATGTTACTGATGGGTACAGTATGTAGGTACTTAATTCTTTCGAACAGAGAGACAGAGTTTTTGTTCTTCTAGGACTTGATGTGAGGCAGAAGAGTGAATCAGACATTTACAATGCTTGGTGCATTAGAAAAGTTACCCTACTTTAACTGTTGCTAGAAGAGATCTCACCATACATTTGCTGCATTCTTAAACAGAATTTTTATCTGCGTTGTACACAGTGCTCTGGACTTGGATAATAAAAATAACTAAAATTCTGATTAGCAAGGACACCCACAAAGCTACCAGATCTTTCCCCTACTCCAGTGTTAAGTAGGTTCTTTGAAGTCCTTGAAGGATGAACCCCCCCTGTAGGTACTGGAGTGCTACAGCAGACAGTCTTTATAGTTAAATGCTTTCCCTAATGGCTGACATCATCTTTGCTACAAATAGAGCAGATTCTGTTTTCCTATCTCCAGTGAACCGTTCTTCGTTTTCAGAAGGCTCTTGTGCCGATTCGCGGATTGTAGCTGTGTCCTCCATCTTAATGATCTGTTTTCTGGCCTAAGCAAACTGATCCCTTCTACTTCACCACATGGGTCACGCTTTCTGTACCTCAGAGCACTCATTGATCCTGTCAGGACTAAGCTGCTGTTCTGCAACAGTTTAAGCAATCTATCTGCTGCTGTTATGACTGCTTGCTTTTCTTACTCCCATCACCGCTTGAAGTGACTCACAAAGGCTCTAAGCTGGCAGAAAACATTTTTTTTTTTTTTCCTGAAGCGGGGTAGTTTTTCTGCTGATGTAGTGCTGCCAACAAACACTGGTCAGATGAGTACTGAAGGCAGTGTGAGGCAGAGGGTGGTACTGGGATAGCCAGCAACTAGATTTGCTTAAGTTACTGTGAAACCTCAGCCTAATAATCTCTGTTTTACTGAAATCTGTTGTGTAAAACAGAACACTGCTAGTGTCATGTAGAGCAGATGTGTTCTTATGCAATCCCTTAACAGCAGCATACTTGCTTTGTGCTTCTCTGAGCATTGATTCTCAAATTTCCTTACATTTTTGTCATTAGACTTCTGTATGTAGAAATAGGTGCGTGTCCAAGATAGCATGTTGATGTCCAGTGGAGACCATTTTTGTTGTTGCCTCATGGTCTTGTGTTTTCCTGCACTGGAGAATGCGCCACTCCTGTATTGCCACCTTTCCTGTTTTCTCATCTGTGGTTGAAAGTATCATACCTGTCATGAGGCAGCACAGATTTCAACTGATCATGTGTTGAAAATCCCATTGTGGTTTGGCTGGAGACATTGGTAGCTATGGTTTGAGAGCACTATTTGCAAGTGCTTAACCTACCCTGAGATGTCCCTGTAGACTAGTTTGCTGTAAAGCAGACAGTATTAAAAACCTTAGAAAAATCATGATCTGTAGCATGTATCATCTTCCTCTTAAGTAGTTTGGTTATCTTATCAAAAAGAAATCTGATTCCTTTTTATTTCACCAAAACAGATCTGTGCTGCCCAATTGTTGCTTCATTAGCTTCAAGATCAGGGCTACCCAAATAGCAGGCTCTGGTCTAAATACACGCTGTGATTAAGTTTTGGCTGGGCCTTCCCAGAGACAAGACACCTGGTATTACTTTATGGGATTTCAAAAGTCCTATCGTCTTGTGGATTTACTGCAGCTGAAGAATGTGCTTTCAAATCTTTGTGTTACAGAATTACCCAGCAAATTTAGGCTGCTTTAGGAGAAGTAATAGGAAAAATAGTAATTCTTTAAGCTCTGTAATGCAGTTATTGGTGATTGATAGCTTGTTCTCATGTCTTTCTGTCTGTCTCTAAAAACTGGCTTGAGTGGATTTAAAAACAAGCTGCTGCTGAAAGAGTTAATTGCTGATGTTATCCTTTGCTTGTCTGACCTCTTGATGAGCAGCTAGTTCATCTAGAGCACTGAAGCGAAAGGTGATTCAGTAAAACCGGCTTGCAAAGAGGTCAAACGAGCTCCAGAACCAGGTTGACAGTATGGGAGGAGGGAACAGGACTAACTATCGCAGAAGTAAATAGCTGCTTTAATAGCTCAGCTTTATTGTGAAACCTTTTGGTACTTTATCAAAAACATCTAAGGTCTTTCTTCTCTTTGCATGGCTTCAGTCTTCTGTGATCTCACCTTTTCTACAAAAGATCTCTGCAGTTATTTTGCATGGGTTAGTAATTACTTTGGCTGGTTCTTCCAGGAAATTTGAAGCAATGTCATGTTCTGCTGACTTGAATGCATTGAACTTGTATAAATATTTAACTAGTAGTTTTTCTTTTCTAGCCTACAATTCTGACACCCTGTTAAAAATTGCCATAAATATTTTTCCTAATGAAGACTTGAACAAAGACGACATTACATTTTTACTCATTATCTCAGCTCTTCCTGTTACATAATTGGCTTGAAGTATCCATTTTCTCATCTAAGTGTGTAGACTTTTTTGCTAGTTTTCTTTGTCCACTGTCCTCCTTGTTTGAAATCTGAATGTTGTTTCATTCTACTTACCTCTAGTGATAAGTTCTTTGTTATTTTTGTAAGCCAGTTTTCAAAACTTCCATATAGCTAAAAAGTTATTTCCTAACAGTGTTTTCTTTTGATAACTTGCATTTTTCTTTAACCATTGCGTCTATTTCAATAGCCTTCTGTTGCACTCCAGTTGTTTTTCTTCCTTGCAAGCTTTGGCCTCTGCTGAAGAGATAAATTGTTTTCATGTGTTAAATTTGTAATTTTCTTACAATTAGGATATTGCAGATGAACCATTTTAGGGGAGAAAAATGTTGCCGAATGAAGTTGAATTGATGTAACTCATTGGGCAGGGAGTTAGGCAACCACAATATGATTACACGTTTTGTGTCAGCAAGGGGTTCTGAGGTCTGAAAAACAGACAAATTATCCATGTTCTCACTTTCAGTTTCAAAGTCAAATATTGCTCCCTTGATGTCCTTGAGAAGAGAAAATGACTGTTCCATGAAGATAAGTCTCAATTCTGTTTCTAATCAACAAATGTTGGTAAAGCTGTAGTTCTATCTTTGAAATCCCTTTTCAGCATTTCAGTACACTGCTGCTTCAAATATGTATGTGTTGGATTAGAACTTAATAGTGTTTGGTTATTACCAATTAATATTCTGTAGCATTAAGCACTCACCTTCACTTTGTTGCTTAGTGTTAATGAGTCTGATGTTGTAGCCCATAGTTTGCACTGGAGGCAGAATACGGAAGGAAATTACTTCCTTCTTGAGGGAAGGAAGTGAAACCTGCTCATTAGCATCCAGCGGTAGGTGAGCAATTTGCTGTCCATGCCTCTATTTCATCAGAGACTCTACCAGTCATCTTAGCTTCTGGATGCTGAATAGTTCAGTAACTTCTTCCTATGCCTCCTGGGAAATGAAAGCTCAGAATTTTTTTTTTAATGTGGAAGAATATTTTACAAGTGGATCTGGAAATGACAAGGTGTTTTAAATATCTACATTTTAATGCAAATGGATTTTTAAGTAAAATGCCAAAGAGGTCTGAAATAGGGGACAACAGTGCTAAGTTTGGTGTTTTAAGTGAGTTTCTTCAGACCTGTGTAGAAATTTTGCTCATTTTTTTTTCAGGTTGCTTTTAGCTACCATTGCCACCTAAAACTGTCTCACCATTTATTTATGTGTTTTCCTAGCAAAACACCTATTCTTATCAATATGATGCTTTGCCTTTGTGTTTCTTCTTTCCCTTTGCAATAAAAACTTGAGGGTATTTTCTTACACCAAAGGCTATAGGGGATTTCTTTCCATGTAATTGCTTAGCGTCTATTTTTGCCCGTGACTTGTAGGGAAAAAATGTTTTCTGTTCACCTTTCACGCATTCCTCTGATCTTTTGTCCTCTCTTCCAGCTTTATCAGGAGAGCAGTAATAACCCACCTTTGCCCTTCTCCACTTTAAGCAATTTCAATACACAAACAAAACAAAAAAAACCCAAACAACAACAACAACCCGCCCCCCAAAAAAACAGAGTAACAACCAAAACCAAACTAACCAACCCACCCCAAACAAAACACACAATGCCAACCAACCAAACACAAAAAAAAAATCCACACACAGAGAGACAAACAGAGGCATTCTAAAAAGTTAGATACTGTAACTGGTGTTACAGTACAGAACCTGTGTTCATACAGGTTCTGTGCAGCTATCCTAGGATATGCTTTGACTGATAAAGTTGTAATTCTTGAGAGACTTGGTTTTGTTCTTGCTGTTAGTCCCAAACTGGATTAAGCCACAGTGGTGAATTTTTCCAGTGTCACTTTCGCTTGTGTAGAAAATTGGAGTGAGGCTGGTGCAGAGGGGCAAAGTAATTTTCGTTATGTTTGTAGTTTGTGAGTTGCTGCAGTGGGAGAGTGGAGAGGAGTATTGAGTCTGCTGTTACTTTGCTCTTGGGACTTCAGATATATCCTCACAGAAGGTCAAAAGGCCAGGTCTTGGAACCTGTCTTTGTGAAGGATTTAAGACAGGAAAGAAGTCTTCTGTGGCATGGCTATGCGGCATGTATATGAGAAATGCTGTGACAGATACCTAAATAACAGGATTATTCCAAGCCTTTGTCATACTTTGAAGGCCCTTGTCTTTCATATCCTTACTAGATTGTTCTTCAATGTAGTTGTGGGTTTGTTGTTGGTTTGTTTTTTTTTTTTTTGGGGGGTGTGTGTGTGTGTTTGTGTGTTCATCTTCATCTCTGCAGACCTAATGACAGCCTGTGTCACTTTGTCCCTGGTAGATTTTTACCTGTGGAAGCCACATGGTAGGCAAGGTTTAACTTGCTTTACAAGTGCTTTCTGCAGACCAGGGAGGTCTGACACTTTTAGCAGTTATATCACTGAAAATCACAATGCAGTCAGTCCCGTATTGTTATTTGGATCTCTTTGTGAAAAGTCCTTCATGATTTATAAACTGATCTATTGGACAAAATTGACTGTGTAGTGCAAGACAGTGATGTGAAAGGCCCCAATCAAAATTAAAATGCAGCAGTTTTCACCTCTACTGTGCTCTTAATGCTTGGCATTTATCAGCTTGACCTTAGCCTTTCAAATTAATGGAGTGCACAAGATTTTACCTGCCCTGTTGCCTGTGCTCTTTGAAAAATAAAACAGTTTTGTCTGCCGTAATCTTTGGGTTAATACAGTGTTTGCTCTTTGTGGTTTAGGTGCTTTTGTTTTTCTTTTTTTAAATGCTATTTCAAAATTTTAGTTAAGCTGCAAAGCAACTGATGAAATTACATAGAGGACAGGATTATATAGAGAAGATGACAGATGGATGGCCATTTGAAAGTTTTGGTTTTCTTGTTGAGTTCTGCCAGATCCTGTCATGCCTGCCAGCCTTACTAATTACTATTATTTTGGATTGTCCCACACCCAAGAAAAGCACCCAGGGTAGAAAACCTGTAGATTTAAGGCTTCATACATCCAAACAGCTGGAGCATGAAGTAATTTAGTTAATTCTTGCTGTTCACCTCATACCTCTACATAAGGATGACACTGAGAGTAGTCATCCTTTTTGCTAGTCTATTTTGGCACTATAGTTCTTCCTTGGAGACAGTATAAAACTGATTTGTTGTGGATTCCAAAGTAAGACATTGCACGCAACTGGGTGTCTCTGCAGCCTGTCTGTCAGATTAGCACGCAGACCAGGTGAAAACTGAACCTCCTGAAAAGGCACAGCAGTTTACTGGATCAGTACACCAAGTGCGTTCATCCTGCAGCAGGAAAATTGCTAGACCTTATTCCAGGGAAGCGGTAGGAATGTACAGCTGGAAGCAGGGTCAGGGCTGCTGCTGTTGGGGGTTTCCTCCTCCCTCCCCACCCCCTAATTTACAGCAGATTAAGTAGAACACGAAACCCAGATTAAGCGTGACCGGAAACCACACGCTCTTGGTATTGACATAGGCACACCTTGTTATGTATGGTCTTTGTCCCTCCATATTCTTGCTCATAAAATTGAGATATCTCTGCAGAGTCCAAGTTCCTGGCCTTTGAATTTTAGTGCTATTGCATATGTGAAGTGGTAATACCTGAAAATACAAGAGTGAAAAGTTGAAGCTGACTTGTAAATCCATGCTGCCTTTTTATTTCTGGTGCTTTTCTGCTCTAAAAATACTACTTTTTAAAAAATCAGCGTGGTCTACCAGCTCCATAATGAGAAATTTTTTTTTTAATGAATTTTAAATCTCTTGAGTTAACTGGTGGTAGAAATCTAGTCTGTATTGATCATCAGGAGTACTGTATTTCACCTCCACTGGCAATCAGCTGCTTGTATAGGTCTCAATGAGTACAGTGGTTACACATTTAAAGCAAAATAAGAAGGAATGACCTATCAAAAATGTTAGTTGTGATGCTACATAAAAAGGAAATAACATGGCCTTCAATTTTTTTTAGACTGCTGAATTTTTAGGTTTAGTGTTTGTTCAGAAGTTACAGGTGCTGATGGGGAAACAGTAATATGAAATCAAGCTCATTAAGATTGGAAAAGACCTCCAAGATCATCAAGTTCACCTGTCTACCCAACATTGTCCTGACCACTAAACCATGTCTTGAAGGGCCACGTCTACACATTGTCTGAACACCTCCAGGGATGGTGATTCCACCACCTCTCTGGGCAGTCTGTTCCAATGCCTCACCACTCTCTCAGTAAAGAAATGTTTCCTAATATCCACTCTAAACCTTCTCTGGTGCAATTTAAGCCCATAACCTTTCATCCCATCGCTAGTTACTTGGAAGAAGAGACCAACGCCCACCTCACTACAATGTCCTTTTATGTAATCATAGAGAGCAATAAGGTCTCCCACCTCCTCTTCTGTAGACTAAACAACACCAATTCCCTCAGCTGCTCATCATAAGACACGTTCTTCATACCCCTCACCAGCTTTATTGCCCGTCTTTGGATGTACTCCAACACCTCGATGTCATTCCTATAGTGTGGTGCCCAAAACTGCAGTCTGAATTTGTAGTAACTTTTAACTTCTTTAACATTGAGTAATTAACCATTTTAAATTTTGAAATCTTTGGGCAGAGTTGAAAAAATAATTTTCTAGTTCCTGTTCCATTTCCTCTTAGATTTGTTCTTTTCCAGTTTGTAATTTGGGCATAGAGGTATACTTGTAACTGGGAAGGTAAGCACAACAGTATAGGCTTTGCTAGTCTGGTAAGAGCAGTCTACTACTTATTCTTTATTTCTGTTTACTACTTTCTCCTTTCCAGTTAATAGTATGCTTGGATATTTTTAAGGAAGAAGCAAACCTTTCCACTCATTAAATATATTTTTGGCATAGATACTATGAAATAACTGTTTTGATTTACTCACTGTGAAGTAACATTTTTGGAAAATTAATTTTCTTCTAGGAAGACATTTTTCCATATTGACACATCTGTAAAACACTTCCAGAAACCAAGTAATACGGTGTTTTGTTGGATGATTTAATTAGCATTCTTAGCTTTCTTATTCACAACATTTTGGATAGAAGTATCTGTCACCTTCTGACAAAGCTTCATTTTTTTCATGAAAGCACTAAAGCCACAAAGGACATGCAAGAGTTGAATGCAAATAGGTTTGCTTTCAGTTGAATATCATGAAGACTAAGTACTGTATAAATAAAAATTACTGCTGATCTTGCTGGTATCAATCATCATCTTGTTCTTGAAACACAAAAATTAAGTGATAATTTACAGTGAGGAAGAATGTTTGTTTGCTACATCTCTGTACATTCATCTTGACCATGTTAATGGCTCTGTTGCAGTCCAGTAGAGTTGGGCACTCACTTAAAACTAGTGTATGACTGTCAGAGCTACAAAGATTTATTTTTTTTTCCAAGCATAGCTATACTTTAATTGCATAATTTGAGGTTTTAAAAAGATGCCCTTCAAGTGATTTCTTAATTCAGAGTTACTAATTTTTTTTTTCTTCAAAGAAAGGATGGAATTGCCTAATCAATTGGTAGAAGAATTCTAAGATCTCCTTCTTAATGCATACACTATCACTGGGATTATTGCTTTCAACTGTGGTGAAAAAAATAATTTTTGATTTTTAAGTATTGTATACTGCAGACTCCCTAAATTGGCCAGTTAGGTAGGAGGAACTTTAGAGCAGTACAGCAGTCTTAGATTAGCATGACTTGTTACTTAGAACTAATTTGGTACCTTTTGTGACTTCATGCTTTCCTTCATTGTTGGCAGTGAAATGACCCTTGGGTTAATGATGTGCTTCCCTCATTTACATAAATTAAAGATCATAGAATCAGAGAATAGTTTCCTCTGGAAGAAACCTTCAAGATTGTCAAGTCCAACCTTATTCCTAGCCCTATATAAACCTCAAAACCGTGTCCCTAAGCACAACATCGACCTATCTTATACACCTCCCAAGGTGGTGATTCCACCACCTCCCTGGGCAGGCTGTACCAATGCCTGACAACCCTTTCAGTAAAGAAATTCTTCCTAATATTCAGCCTGGTTCAATTTCAGCCTGTTTTGTCTTGTTCTATCGCTTGTCACCAGAGAGAACAGACCAACTCCCACCTTGCTACAACTTCCCTTCAGGTAGTTGTACAGAGCAATAAGGTCTCCCCTCAGCCTTCTTAAGGTTAAACAGCCCCAGATCCTTCAACCTTTCCTCATAAGAGACATGCTCCAAACCCTTTACTAGCTTGGTAGCCCACCTCTGTACCCTCTTCATCACCTCAACATCCTTTTTGGAGAGAGGGACCCAAAACTGGACACAGTACTTGGTGAGGTCTCACCAAAGCCAAGTACAGAGGAATAATCACCTCCCTGCTGACTACACTGTTCCTGATACAGGCCAGGATGTTGCTGGCATTCTTGGCAACCTGTGCACACTGATGACTTGTGTTCAGTCTGCTGTCAGTCAACACCCCCAGGTTCTTATCTTCCTGGCAGGTCTCCAGACACTTCTCCCCAAACCTGTAGCACTGCTGGAGGTTGTGGCTGAAGTGCAGGACCTGGCATCTGGCCTTACTGAAACTTGTAGAATTGGCCTTGGCCTTATGATCCAGCCTATCTAGATCCCTCTGTAGAGCTTCCCTACCCTCAAGCAGATACCACTTCCACCCACCTTGGTGTCATCTGCAAACTAAGGGTGCACTCTATCCCCTTATCCACATCATGGATGAAGATCTTAATCAGGAGTAGCCCCAGTACTGAGCCCTGGGAGACAGCACTTGTGACTGGCTGCCAACTGGATTTAACTCCATTGACTACAACTCTTTGGACTCATCTATCTAACCCCAGGAAAGCGTATGCCCACCCAAGCCACAAGCAGTCAATTTCTTTAATAGAAAGCTTTGGGAAACACTGTCAAACACCTTATTAAAGTCAAGACGGACAACATCCACAGCCTTGCCTTCATCCAACAAATGGGTCACCCTGTCACAGTAGGAGATGAGGTTTGTTAAACAAGACCTTCCCCCTGTAAACCCATGCTGTCTGGGCCTGGTCAACTGGCTGGTTGTCCTGCATGTGCTGCATAATGGAACCCAGGATGATCTGCTCCATCATCTTCCCTGGTGCTGAAGTCAAACTGACAGGCCTGTAGTTCCCTGGATCATCATTCTGTCTCTTCTTACATATGGTTGTTATATTGGCTGACCTCCAATTTGTTGGTACCTCCCCAGTCAGACTGCTGATAAATGATGGACAGTGGCCTGGTGAGCACCCCTGCCAGTTTTCTCACCACTCTAGGATGTAAGCCATGTGGCCCCATAGATCTGTGCGCATTGATGTTGAACACCAGGTCAAGGACCATCTCCTCCTGAACTGCAGATGTTGTTTGCTTATTTTTGTGTGTGTGTGTGTTTGTTTGTTTTAACACAGGTTTAATAAATAAAAGTTGATACTAAGTTTTAACAGTTTCTGGCTACTTCTGCAGTATCCCTACATGAGCCAAAGGTCTCTGAATTATTACAGAGAGAATTTGCAGGGGAATTGACTGTTGTTTGACCTGTTGCTCAGGCTGTTTGGCTTATGTATAAATCTTAAATTTTGGGAGGATCCAGGAGGCACCGGGACTGTTTTGCTTGTGACACTGCACCTCAATTAGAATATGCGTTCCAAATGCAGGGACAGTTGTGCTGTAACTGAGTTGTTTAAATGAAATATTTTCAAAAGTTTGGAAAGCTCCCAAGTACCTCTAACATCTGTGGCTGTGATAATCAGCTTAGTGTGGTAGCTTGTAAGGCTCCTCAGGGATCGCACACACTCTCTGCTATATATTTTTGACCAGTCAGCAAATACTGTTAAGACAATCTGTTTCTTCCCCCTTGCCGTTCTCTTGGTATTCTCTGTCTGAGTTTGGGGGGTGATGATTTTCTTTCTTTCACTACTAAACTCCTGTACTAGTTTTCCTTGTGTAGAGCTGGTGAAAAGTGGAAAAGTGAACCTTGGAGTCGTGCAGCTGCTGTCTGTTGACAGTCTTGGCCCCCTGTCATAAGACTTCATCATCAGTCCTGGTAATGAAATTACAGATCTGACTGAGTGACTTTGTTGCTAGGCTACCTGTCCTCTGCAGAGCCAGTTTTCCTCAGCTTCAGCTGACCTTTTTAATGTACTGATTGCTGATTCAAGTAGAGTCATTAAACTTCTGCATCCTCTCCATAGTTTCTGATCCCTTGGATATCTGCTGGAAGCCTCAGTAGCAGAGGTGAATATACAAGTTTTTCATGTTACAGTGGGTTCTGCAACAGTACTTGTATAACAGGAGTTCTTAAAATACCATGCATAAATGGATTCTTCATTTATGCCAGATTTGTGCATGATAATAGGTTAAGTTCAACAGAAGTTTTGAGTTCCGAAAAGATTGAGTCAGGAGGATGAGAAGATGCTATTTAGAACCAATTTTGGTTGGTTGTTTTTTTAACCCAACAAAATACATTAGTTTAATCTGATCTTGTTACACGCTTCAGTAGCTTCATTTACATTTTCACATTAATCAAAATGCCAAGCATTTGGGAGCAAATGGGATTCCTGGGGAAAAGGGTCTTTGGGTACTGATTTCAGGAATTGTAGATTTTTATAGGTAGAATGAACAATTTTAAGACAGTCTTTGATCAAGAGAAATATTATGTTAGAAACCAAGCTCCACCCTTAGCAAGTTCTGAATCACAAATGGCTAGAGGTGAGGAGCCTATGCTGAAGAGGTATTTCTCCACCCATCTCCTGTGCTTGTTCAGACTTCTGCTTTTCAGTTTGGAAAGTGTAGCCTTTACTTTCATGTACTACCACTGCTCTGTATATTACATGCTCTGAGCTTAGCATAGGATAGAAAGGGTTCAAGATCTTTCCCTGTTTGTGAAATGTACCGAACAACGCATGCCTCAAATCCTTACACACTGCATCACAAACACACACGTTTCTTCTGACCTGCCAGTAGTTTGTGTAAAAAATAGTGGGGGGGGAACAAAGCTTAACTTTACCCTACTTTCTATCTCTGCTGAGGCTAAGCAAATTTATTTTTCCGTAACAGCAGTGATTTTGCTCCTATGTACAGCATGTAATGTACAGTATGCACAGCTGACTTGGAGTTGCATAAGTACTTGGCAGGTGTCCAGCATGTTTCGGTGGCATTGCTAGTGATTGCCAGGAAGTGGCAACGCACCGTCAGAATGAATAAGTACATTTCTGTTGGGGTTGTTTTTGTTTGTTTGTTTTCCAAAGTTACAGCAGTTTTAGACATCTCAGTTTATGGTGGGTTTTGATGTATATAAGTATTATGTGTGAACATACACATCTTGGATTCCCATTTCTAATAAACCCCTTAGTCTTTGAAAACTAAACCACTTCTGAATATTCCAGTGGCTTGTTTTCTGAATTAAATTAAAATGTAGTTTTACAATACTCGTATTCTGTTGCATGTAGGATAAAAGGTAAGAATGGAAAAACCACTGTTTTTCTACATTCACCAAAGGAAAATGCAGTTTTAAAACATACTACTCATAACGGCGACTCTTTGCATGTATCCAGAAACGGCACCACCATGTTACCTAGATCTTTGTTCTGTCTTGATTTGTTTGCTCTTGGTCTGTTGGAAACCTTTTCCACCAGTTAGTAGAGTTCTCCTTCACTTGGTGTGACTCAGCATTCCTTGTGGATATACACCCTTAAAGGCAGCTCAGGGGCTAGCCCACTGCTTAGTACAGACTGAAATGCAGAATGACTGGGAAAGTGGCTAAACCTTTCAGTTACATGCTGGGCTGGGAAGATTGCATCGATTTCCACCATGAAATCTTTCTACATTTATCTCAATTTCACAAGATTGGTTTATGTTGCTTAAATACAGCTTTGTTTTGGCTTGTCTTCATAAAGCTAATGGTATAACTGCATTGTTATTCAAGGATGATCTTCCTTTAATAAGGTATACTACTTTCCTGTTTTCTTAAGCTCTGTTCATTCACATGGAATGAGACAGTTGCTTTCAGAATTTGTCTGATTAAATGTAACCCATTTTTCTTTACGATGTGCATTACTGCCTAGATTATGGTTTGTTAACTTCTGCAATTATCATTAGTTAATTGTAATATTTCTAAAATACATAGCTTCATTCTTTTTTTTTTTTTCTTTGAAGCCTATGATGGGAACTGCAGTTATGTAGTTGCTACTGCAAATGAGTAGTACCCAATTAGATTGCTTGCTTTACTTCAGCCTCATTCACAAAACACATTGTTGTAAAACTGTTTTTTTAGCTTATTTTGGGGAGTTAACAGAATTTGGGTGTGAATGGCTTACTGTTTTAATGAACTGTAAGGGGAAACATATACATGAAATAATCATGCATAATGAGTTTTGGAAAGTTTTAAGACAGGTTTCAGTTTGTGGGGGGGTTATTTTGTTTCATTTTGGTTGTTCATTGTTTGTTTGGTTTGTTTGGTTTTTTTGATAATTTGTGTTGGTTCCTATTAACAAATAAAAAAATCAAATGGAAGGTCAATCATGAAGGTTAAAATAGTTATGAATTCTGCATAATTTGAAGAGTCATATTAATAGGAATATTACATAAATGCTTGTAATCTGTAGTATTCAAATGCCAATACTACTACTGCCCACTTTTGGAGGAAGGTGTATGAAATGATACTTTAATTGGGTAAATTATGGAAAAGCTATTATTCTAGTAAAACATTAGTTAATATATTTCTATGTATTTGAATATATGTTGGGTTAATTTTAATCTGTTGCTCTTGAAGTTCTGAATTTGAAGTACTCATTACTCTTTTTTGATGTCTTTGAAATGAGTTTCTTGAATTGCAAATTAATTTTTTACTTTTGCTGGTTTTCTTTATAAAACTGAAGGTTTTCAGCTTTTGAGTGACAAGTAATGGGAGCAATGAATAATACCTTTTTGAAGGATTTAACTTGACCTTGACATGATTTTAATTGATTCTGACCTTTATTTGTTTTAGCTTTCCAAGACCAACTTCTCCAACAACAATGATTTTCGGGCTCTTCTGCAGTCTCTTTATGCCACGTTCAAGGAATTTAAAATGCATGAGCAAATTGAAAATGAGTGTATCATTGGTTTACTCCAGCAGCGTAGCCGGACAGTGTACAATGTGCACTCGGACAACAAGCTCTCAGAGATGCTTAGCCTCTTTGAGAAAGGATTGAAGAATGTAAAGGTAAGTAGACTGTAAGAATGACTTGTGTCCTAAGGAAAACATGTTGTGATTAGTAGTTTGCCTCAGCTTCTCTTAATACTTTCTACAGATAAACTGAGAAATAAGAAACATTTGTGGTTTTGTGGTGCAGTAGTGAAAAGTAGTTTGAAACACAAATTCTTTTGCCATTCGTCACAATTACTGAATTTCAAATAAAATTCTTTTCAGAGATGTCTTTTCTGACAGAAGCCCATCATTGCATAATTGGAAGTGTTCTGGAGAGACAACATGGAAATTTCAAATACAAAGACTGCTCTGCTAATTGAGCAAAACAATTTCTGACTGTAGAAATAATGTTTTATTAATTTGTTAGGAAACTCTGTGTATCTTCTTTTTTTTTTTTTTTTTTGTGGCACACAGTGTTGTATCATTGATTACCAGACTTAAGCATTGTTTTATTCTGTTAGTGAGTCATGTACTCCTTCCAGTAATCTGTTGCTCAGTAATGCTGTTATTGTTCCAGCCCTCAAGAAACTCTAAATGTTATTTTTCCAGCTGGCTTTTTCGCAACTTAAAGTTGTTAAATTCTTCTCCAGTAGGATCCTATTTAAATTCTGCCATGTCTTTCCTCTGGGGTGCCTAACTCAACTTCCCATTCCTGCACTTTAAGGATTATAGTCTCCAGTAGTGATTTGACATCATCTATTACATTTCTTGTACACATGGTCCACATTTTCAGTAAGAAAAATACTGAATATGCAGTTGGTTGATTCCAGTTTACTATCTAAGGCTGCTTTTGACCTAGGAAACCTGCAAATATATATATATTTCCCCCCCATGCATATCAAACCTTAAATTGTCTTATTTCCATTCCTGAAACGGAAAATGAAGAAAAGTGAAGGGGAGAGGAAAAATTAACACTTGGCTTTGTGGTATATGCAGTACCTTCTCCAATAGGATGTTAGTGTTACTGTGTTACTTGACTTCCTGTGTGCGTGTACGTGGGGAGATTTCTCTTATCTCTTTTAAGTACATAAACTTTTTAAGATGTTTTGAGTATGGTTGATTTAATTTAGACTGATGTCTTAAGCTTCTTCTATAATATGAGTTTCTCAATGTTGTAGAAGTTTGAAAAGAAAAACTTACAACATTTACTGTAAGAGCTATGAGGAACTTCAGTATGTTGCAATTACTGGGCAGACTCAGAACCAGCTTCTTATTACAGGCATAGAGAACAAGCTAGCAAATTGATAAATAAGGTTGGTTTGAATTTAACATTTAAGTAACTTATATGTTTAAGAATTATTTTCCATTTCCAAAGTAAATATCTATAGAGCATGTGTGCCTATAAATTCTGATTATATTTGGAAGCTAGGATTGTTGAATAACGTAAAATGTTTGCATTTAAAGGATGAAGTGTAACTGCTGTATTCTTACGTGAAATAATTCTTATGTGAAAGGTGCATATACCTAGATTAATGTGTTACTACTTTGAACTTTGGGTAAGACTGTAGATTGGCAGACTTCAGTCTTTGTTCCAAAGTAAAAGTGTGATTAGACAAAGTTAATTCATATCAGGTAACAAAATAAATTAGGATCAGGCAGGAAAGGTATACTTTGTTCTGCCTCGGAACAGGTCAGTACAGACTGTCATCTTGTCATGATACTTTGTAAGTGAACACATTCTTACCGTGAATTAGATCAAACGTGCTGCACGCATGGAGAAGACATAATGGTCTTTGAAACACTGCTTTATTTAACAATTCAATCCTTGAATGGATAGACGAGATTAAATAATAGTTAAATCTTTACTTTGCTCTTAGAATGAATGCGAACAGCTGAACTATGCAAAACAGCTGAAGGAGAGATTGGAAGCCTTCACCAGGGATTTCCTTCCTCATATGAAAGAGGAAGAGGAGGTAGGTATAATTTTTCCTCAGATGTTATGCTGATCTTCCTTGGGGTTTGGAATGACTGGCTAGAGACAAAGGGCTTAGAGGTAATATTTTTTCTTTTTCCTCCACAATTTATTATTTCTGTTACTATGCCAATTTGAATTCAGGACTGTGGTGTCATTGTTCTGTTTTCTGACTGAAAAGTGACATATTCTAAAGCACTGAATATATTGAAAATTTATGATGAAATTCTGATCCTTCAAAATATGGTATTAAAAGTCCACTGGGGCTGGGACTTGATTGTAGCAGGTAGTTATTTAAAGGGGTGTCTAGCAAAACTTAAAGGAAAAAGAGAAGTCCTGTAAACCAGTGCTTTATGACTCAAGCTGACACTCCCAAACAGCCTCTGACCTATATTTGAAACACAGACTAGTACTGCCAGTCTGATGATTTATGGGTATCCAAAAAGTGGGAAGCATCTTCTGGAGAAAATCTTCCGAACTCTGTCCAAGAGAAACCTTTTCTCATGTTTTTCTTCCTTGCCACTTCTGTGTGAGTACCATGATAAGTTACATAGTTTAAGCGACTTTTCTCGTTTCCCTTTTCTACTGGGGGAAGAGTTAAGCAGCTTGCCTAAGATCCACTGGCAAGCAGAGGGTTGGAACTCAAAACTTTCATGGTCCTGTCCTTAGGTTCAATTAATGTATCACATGTTTTACTTGGAGAGAATTTGGAAGAGTAGGTAGGTCTGTGTAGCATTATTGACTGTCTTAGCACCAGACTTTTTTTTTTTAATTTTCCTTTGCTTTAGGTTTTTCAGCCAATGTTGATGGAATACTTTACTTATGAAGAACTGAAAGATATTAAGAAGAAAGTAATTGCACAGCACTGCTCTCAGAAGGAGGCTGCAGAATTCAGAGGTCTTAGTAAGTGGAACCAAGCAGAAGAGCTTCAGAAGGTCTTTAAGTATTCTGTGGACGAGAAGGCAGATCAAGGTGAAGCATCTAATTAAAGTAATTTTCAGACTGTAATCTTTATCTAAAAAACCACACCAGTGACATACCTTAAGTTATATACTGGCAGATAAAATCATTTTTATAAAATGAGAATTTCTTCAAACCAGTTTTGAAACTCCTGGAACTTTACGGTTTGATACAGGCTTCTTGGCAGGTAGTAAAGTAGACGTACTTCAATGTTTATGTGTTCTCAACCTTCTTCCTCTCCCTTCCCTCCCATGGTAATATGTGATATAACAAACAGGCAGCAATCATAATTAATTTATAATTTCATCCTTCCATTGAAACTATATTTTCTATTTGCAGACCCTGCATTTAATTATTGGTTTTCAGGACTGCTTTGTAAGCTTTTCTGTTGATGGCTTAGTAACACAGAATAGCTAGTCAACTGACAGTATTTCAAATTAAAAGCAACTCATCTTTTCCAACTCCGCTACTAACTTCCCTGGGCCTCTCAGGAATCAGAAGGGAAGAAACTGTGTGTGGAGTGATGCAGGGGAATGAATCCGTGCAGCATGTGAGTAGGTCAGATGGAACGTGTGTTCTGAAAGTGGATATTTAATTTGTGTTCATCTGTAGCTACCTTTCCAGATGAAACTTGGAATAAGTGGATAACTACTAAAGTGCATTTCAGGCTTGTTTTATAAATGGTGAAGCAGCCTAAGTTGTCTGTGGTTACCATTTCACTCTTCAATGAAGAGTTGATGCCCCAGAGAAGGAGAATAATGTACGAAAGGTGTAATACTGGGGTGTGAAACTGATAAGTAGAGCAAGACCTTGTGAACTGACTTTGTGGTATTAAGATGTGGTACTCTCATTAGAAAAAAACTATGCTGTAATGAGATTTTTATTTTTTTCTTTTATGAATTTTGACTTCTCTGAACTACTGAACTGGTCATTTTCTGCCCTCCAGGTGAAGCCTTCAGAAAAGATCATGGTCCATGGTGTGAAATACTATTGAGTCTGACCAGATGAATGTGACAGAAGTAGCCTTATGGCATTAATTGCTGTTAAGTCTAGCTGGAATAGCAGTTTTGAGACGGTAGTAATTTTGCAATGGTTGTGTTTTAGACTTTAGGAAAAGGGAAGTATGTGTCTCATATCCATTTTTTAAAAATGGAAGAAAAGAACACAGCTTGCAGTCCTGTGTAATTTTAACGTGAAATTCTCTGTAATTTACCAGCAGCAACTTGCCAGGTATACAAATAAATATATTAATCAAGTGAAGCTGTAATTAGATTTTTTTTGAAGTAGCAACAGATTATCACAGGGTAGAGTTTACACTATGCTCACTTTTGAAGCTTCTTTGCAATGAGAACCTGATGCTGGTGTCACTGTAAGGTCTTAGGTGCTTTGTATCCTAACTTTCAAAGTAAATCCCTACTAAATTATGAAATGTGTGAACTTTAAAGGCTCTTAAACTATTATAGAAATACATTTTTTGGACAAGTATTAAACATTATCTTAAAACAGAAATGCCTCCCCCCAAGAAATGCACTGAATTTATTTCATATAGTTTGCAGCTCTCTTACTATTACAGCCATAAGGGATAGCTGTTGGAGCTGGTTCCTACTGCTGTCCATTGAAGTATTAATTACAGTGGTCAAAGTTTAGTCTCTAACCTAGTATTTATTATTACTTTACAACCTGAATGGCTTGTCACTTTCCAGAAGTTAAAATTAATTGCCTATACTATCAGTTAAAGCTACATATGAAATATGAGACAGCTGCAAAGAGTTAAGCATGGACTTCCTGCTGTGTCTCAGACAAGATGTTGAGTGCTTTCAGTGAGAGTGGTCCCAGCTGGTAGATTCAGTGTGCTAGGACTGTTTCTTGGGAATGCAGCAAAGCAGGTATATATATCACCTATGACTGAAGGTGTTTAATTTATAACAGATACTGCTTTGATCTTGCTGTGGTTGAGCAGCAGCAGTTTACTTGTGTTCAGGGCTTTTTTGGACCCTTGCGGGGTCAGGGTTGGAATAATGCAGCCACTTGAGAAAATGTCAAACAAAAACCACCTGTTATTTTTTGTTTGGTTTTGTTTAAGTTGTTATTACAGTGAAAGTTTTTTAAAGCCAAAGCAATACCTATGGTTTTTAAACTTTTTTTTTTATCAAACAATTTTTAAAAATTTCTTCACTCGCTGTTTTTTCTTTGCCTTAGTCATAATGTGAGTTCCACTATTATTATTTAAAGCTGTGAGGCTGTGCTTTACTTAACACATGCTTTCTGTATTTCAGAAACCGAAGTAACAGGGCACACCACAAATATTGCTAATCTTCCTCCTGAAGTAATGCTGACCATTTTCAGTTACCTTAACCCCCAAGAGTTATGTCAGTGTAGTCAAGTAAGCACTGAATGGTCACAATTGGCTAAAACTGGATCTCTCTGGAAACATCTTTACCCTGTTCGCTGGGCCAGAGGTAAGTTAAACTTAATTCTTCCTTTGAAAGCATGTCAGTTACCAGAAATTCTAACTACAGAATGTTTTAGTGTAGGCTGCTATGTACAATGAACTTGACAGCTGAGAATGCTGGAAAGGTTGTACCATTCTGTCAGGGATAGTGGCCTAAAACTTGGCTAAATGTTAAAAATCCCCCAAGATACTTCCATCTTGTAGAACGAAGAAACAAGAAGTTGACTTGGTTGTAACTCATGACTAGCTCTTGTGTACAAGCAGTTGATTAGTTTTACTGAGCTTTGTTTGCTGTATGAATGCTAGCAAGTATGTTCATTAATACAACTTCTCAATTATGATTTATGAATCTAAGGGGTTTTGAATTATATATGCTGCTTTTACACCTATATCAGTAAAATTTTTATTTCATTAGTTCACCAGGTAGAAATAAAATATATAACTACAGAATGGAATTTTAAAACAAATGGAGTTGTAAAATTTCCTCCCAATCTATTACTGATTTTTATTTTCAGACTTCAAAGAAAACTGTATTTTCCTTAGTTTTAGTATTGATTCTTTAGATCTATTACTTCAATAACTTCTGCATTAAGAACGAGATTTTTATTTTTAATAACTTGTGTTCCCTAAATTCTTGTGTTAATTAAAATTTCCTACTGGGAAATGTAACCTTTGCAAAAGTAACTGTTCAAATAGACAAAATACTCTGGATTGCAATGAGGTCAGTTACAAGTCATCAGAGTATATCCACAGCTTTAAGTATTTTTATCTGTATTTCGCCATATTTGTGAATATTAAGCTATGACTGGAGTATGGCATTGCAGGCTTCACAACTGCTGCCATGTTGAGTAAAAAGAGTCTGTGCATTAATTAGCTATGTTTTACATGCCTTTAAGATTTTAAGAGAGAAGGCTAACAATATGTAACTTAAATTCTGAAATACATATAAGGTAAAGGCATTTTTTCTTGACAGCTTCTAAAACCTGTACAAGGCAGAGAGGAGTTAAATGACTTTTTGGGTCTGAATTACTTTTTTGGTTGGGTAATGTACTGAAAATAATAGTTTGGTTGCTAAATTTCTAATTTTCATCTAAAATCTAGTTGTTTTGATTCACTGCCGTGCAAAAAAGCTAACTGGCAACTGCTTAAAATGATTTACTCCTGAACATGTTTTTGGCACAACAGGAGCCTAGTCTCATGATGTACTGTCTATACTGCTACAGTTATTTGTGCTGGAGTACTCTAAACTGGGTGGAAGGGTCTCAAATGCGATTTACTGCCAAACGATGGGGGGGAGAGCATAAAACTACAGGCTTAGTTAATTTTTTTTAACTCCTTTTTTTCTTCTAACACAGAGAGGGTTTCTGAGGCTTTTTATGTATTATAAATAAAGATGGGTTAAAGGTGATGAGAAATGTTATCAAAACATTTTGCTTCATGGTTGACAGTTAAGATTTCATTGTCACTGTGTTGCTCATATAAGAAATCTTGTTCCTTTAGATACCATTTGAGAGGGGTTGCTCTTGCTTTGGGGAGAGTAGGATCCCCCACTTATGAGGCAGTAGAGCAAGGTGTTTCTGTTCTAAGCATGTCTACACTGAGATAGGCAGCAGACACGCTTACACCGAGCCCAGCTCTACAATATACCCAAACTAGAAGTAAATTAGTTCTGTTACAGTAATCCTGGGAGACACAGGGTGGCCTTACCATCGAAGAAGTGGATCTGTTGCTGTTATTCGTGTTCATCTAGATGGTTTAAAAAATTGTCTACTGATTTGAGTCATATGTGTGTTATAGTTGAGTATTGTACTGGTGTTCTAAGTAGGCTGCGTCTGGATCTCGGGTTTCTTGATCCTGGAGTTGTCAGGTGCAGTGATTGAAAACAGACTAATAAAATACATCCTGGTTGGTTGTATATTTGTGAGGTTCCAGAGGAAAAAAAAAATGTCTTAAACCAAGTATTATACTAAAAGTTGATAGTTCATCTACCAGAAAGAACCTCAGCACCTACACAGTTGAAATATTTAATAATTGTTTCTGTTATATTTGCAATCATATTGGTCTCTACTAAGAAAATGAGGACAACAAGCATGTCTCATAACAGCCTGTGAATTCTGAAACAGTATTGAAACTATATTGGGAATATTTTGAGGCTTTAAAATACAGATCAAACAACAATTGTGATGATGTTCAATCCAATCTTAGTTGAGATAAATGCAAATTTGTTCTGTATCTTTAGGTCAGGTCTCAGTATACTGAGGAGATACCATTCTATTTTCTGCAGTGATGAGATGCTTGTCTTTTTTTTTTTTTTTTTCCTTCTTTTCTGGGGGATGGATGTCACTAGGGGATTGGTATAGTGGTCCTGCAGCAGATCTTGAGACAGAGCCTGATGAAGAATGGGTGAAAAATAGAAAAGATGAAAGTCGTGCTTTCCAGGAATGGGATGAAGATGCTGACATAGATGAGTCCGGTAGGTAAATTCTGATTTTGGTGATACTATTATTTTCTTTTTTTTTTTTTTTTTTACATGAAGATGACATAGCTCTAAAACATAAATGCATAAAATGGAGTCCTTTCTGTAAAGTCAGTTGAAAATACAGATTTTTATCATAGTTAATATCACTACATTAAAATAATGACAAATGCAATAATACCTGCATTTTGTCTAGATTAAGTGCTTACTAAATTAAGTAGGCATATAGTAAAAAGAGAACTTGGGAAATTTTGTCTAGCAGCTACTTCAGTTTCCTGAAAGGACTGCTCTTTTTCCTCTTCCTCATCCTGACTCGCCACTGGCTGAAAAAAAGGGGAATGGGAGACAAGGGGCTCAGGGGAAGAAGCAGGCAGCTGGTATTTTAGTGATCTGAATTCATTAATCTAGGAGAGTGCAAACACAAGGACAGGTAGAAGCAGAGTTATGTGGATGTGTTTGGAGTTAGGAAGGAGGTACAAGCTAGGCTTTGTCTCTTCAGGAAGTTCAGATGAATCCTTTCATACCAACGCATTCCAGGCTTAATTTAAAATTTGTGTTAAGATGTTACATCACAGGACATGAGATGCTCCGGGAGACAGTATTTCAGTGTATAGAGCATGTTGGTGGAAACAGCTGCCACAGACAGCCCTGAGCTGTCCATAATCTGTACTGAATATTTCACCAAGTCCCTTAATGATAATTTTTTGTTAATATTCTTACTGTTTTTACTTGCTGTTGGAGTTAAAACTCTTCAGGACTGTCAGAAAGCCAGTAGATAGCTTTTGGAGATAATGTTTCAGTAGTATGTTGAGCTAGAGTTCATCAGTACCTTACCTGATACAAGGTACTCACTGAAACTTAATGCCTTGTTAAGCTTTCTTTAATTTCCTGTTAACTTGTTAGATGCTAGATGGCAGTGTGAATTCTCAATGACTTAAAGTGTATTTTAAGTCTTTATCTTTGGTTTTATTGTGCAGAAGAAGCAGCTGAAGATTCACTTGCCATTAATATAGCACAAATGGAGAAACGTTTACTTCATGGCTTGATTCATAATGTCCTCCCGCATGTAGGCTCCTCAGTGAAGACATTAGTATTGGCCTACAGTTCTGCAGTGTCCAGCAAAATGGTATGTAATTTGAAACGGGCATTTAATAATTGTGGCCATGCAGCCTCTAATTAATAACTGATGGGCTTGAGTTTAAAACACTCAGGTAGTGAAAATTAGTTACAATTCAATAGAATGTTTATTTGTATGTTTCCTCTTGACACCCTATACAGCCTTACTAGCTTGTGTCTTTCCTAATTATTTTCCTTTGCTTTTCCAGGTTAGACAGATCTTAGAGCTTTGTCCCAACTTGGAATATCTGGATCTCACTCAAACTGATATTTCAGACTCTGCATTTGAAAGGTTAGATAATTTGTTTCATTAAAAACAAACAGCTTTTTGTCAGGGGGGAACTAGCCAAGCACATCTTAGTCCATTGCCAGTAGAGAATTCACATTCAGGATTCACACACAATTAAGAATTAAACCAGAGTAACAAATCGATGAAATAGGAAGTGAAGCATGTAGCTTTGTAATGGCCATTGAAAATGCTTTGTGTTCACTATCAACTTGTAGCTATCCATAACAATAATTGTGTTTTGTTCCAGTATTAAAACTTGAAATTATCCATAGATTTTGCAGAGTCACTCAGTTATGTTAGTTCTTTTGGTCCAATATAGCTGGTAGGGTTTGGAACACTGCTGTTTAAGACACTGATCAAATGGTAGGCAAAGCTGTAAGGCTTGGATGTAGTAACTCTGGATTCCCAAGTTTTACCGAAGTCTGCAGAAATTAAATTGATGTAAAATTGTTGTTAGCTGTGTCTCAGAAATCAATCTTTGAGCTTTTTTCAATCTCTATTGAAATGTACATTATTTGCTGCTCCTCAGTACATCTGTATTTCCAACACCCTGATTTGTAACTTAGAAAATGAGTTTGACTTGCTGTAAATATAAGTAATCACTTATGGAAAGTAAACGGTGGGTAACATTAACTATGGATAGGTAAAGGCCACTTAAATCAGCTATATACTTTTATAGCTAATAAGGTAACACTATTGTAGCAGATCAATTTCTGTTTCAGTTAAAAAAGATAAGCCTGAAGGGGGGGAGGTTTTGTTAATATGATAAAGTCTGATTTCATTAACATCTCTAATACTAATCATTTTTATGGGATAATTAATATCGTACACAGAATGTGTTTCAGGAATCCAACAGTTCTCTCTGAAAGAAATGGGAAATGACAGGAGGATATATAATCTAAGTACACTGATATTTCAGTAGGTGTAAACAGCTAAGCTTGAGAAACTGAAATACTAGAAATTACAACTATTACAGTACTTTGAAATGAATATTACATCTCAGACGTAGGGGTTTTTTGGTGAGGGGGTTGTGTGTTTGTGTGAAATTTGTTCAATAAGTTTTTTCCCAGCCTTCTCAGAAGTTAACTGTGATGTCTGTTAACTTAGATGGCTCTTGGTAGTGGCATTATACACAGCAGAAGCTGCCTTTTTTTTTTTTTTTAGTATGTCACACATGTTTGGTGTTTGCAGTCTGATTTACTATTTAAAAAATTGTTCAATGTATAGCAAACGTGGATTTCTCTTAAGTCCCGGTGGCAAATTCGGTCTTTTAAGTTTCAGTACATGGAAAAAATACATAATTTTCCTAGGCTTGTATACATCACTTGGGAGGATCAATTCTAACCTGTTTGGGGTCTTTTCTTTATTCTGTGAATTAATAAGTGTTTTATTTGTGAAACGTTCTCTTGTATATTTAGCTGTAACACCGGTTTCTAAATGCAACAAAGCAAACCAACTGTTTTTTTTTCCCTTATTTCAGTTGGTCTTCGGTCGGTTATTGTCAAAATCTACGCCATCTTGATTTGTCTGGATGTGAAAAAATCACAGATGTGGCCATAGAACAGATTTCCAGAGCACTAGGTATCATATCAACTCACCATTCCAGAGGTATTCTGAAAAGCTGCAGGAGCAGGAATGCTAAGACTTTGTGGAAAAACAGAGAGATTACTCTGCAGTCTAACAAGAAGTACAATTGTTTGCATGAAATCAACAATGAAAACCTCATTGAGGGGGGAGATAGTGAGCAGCACTGGACTAAACCTGACAGCTCAGAAAACTTCAATTCTGCTTATGTGTGGATGCTAGATGCAGATGATTTAGCTGACATTGAAGATGCTGCAGAGTGGAGACACAGAAACGTTGAAGGGTTTTGTCTTATGGAGCCAACATCCCATATTAATTGTTCTGCATCTTGCTACAGTAGAGACATTTATGGATTAAGGACTAGAGGGTGGCAGCAGCACTGTGCTTCTACTGACTTTATTTACTGCGGTCACTCATTTTGTTGTGCTGGGACAGCACTAAGAACTATTCGAGCACTTCCAGAGTCCTCTGCACTGTGTCAAAAACCAACAAGGACTAAGCAGTCAGAGAAGAAAGACTCAGCATACTCTGGAAGTGAGAAAGATGAAGAGGCTGCACGAGTTCTTCAGTTTCTTAGTCTGTCTGGATGTTATCAGATCACAGACCGTGCTCTCAGGTGAGGAGACATTTTTGAGGCATTTTGCTGCAGTACTTTTTTTCCAGTTTTATTTGTTGGGTTGTTCTGAGGTGAATCTGCCTAGTTCCTGTAGAAACACTTCTATTCAACAAACTCTGGTAAATTTTGAGTGGTTTTTGCATCTTAAAATATTTTAGTACCAGACTTGAAAACTTTCTTAAGCAGAAGAAAATAAAATATTTTAGATACATCCTCTGAAGGCGAGTGTTTTTGTGTATTTGTTGTTCTAGGCAGTATTAATGCTTTTAGATATTTAGTGAATTCTTGTTAGGAAATTTTGCAGATACACTGATTTTTTCATCGTGCCTGTCAATATGCTTGAAACTGTATAAAACTGGAATAACACCTCATTTAACCTGTCTGGATAATGAAATATTTTATAGACAGGCTGGATCAATTGGACAAGGCCAACGGTATGAGGTTCAACAAGGCCAAGTGCCAAGTCCTGCATTTGGGTCACAAGAACTCCAGGCAATGCTACAGACTTGGGGCAGAGTAGATGGAAAACTGCCTGGTGGAGAAGGACCAGGGGGTGCTGATTGACAGGTGGCTGAACATGAGCCAGCAGTGTGCCCATGTGTCCAGGAGGGCCAATGGCATGCTAACCTGTATCAGAAATAGTGAGGTCATCAGGACTAGAGAAGTGATTGTACCATTGTACTGGTGAGGTCACACCTGAGATACTGTGTTCAGTGTCATCTCCCTTACTTCAAGAAGAACATTGAGGTGCTGGAGCATGTCCAAAGAAGGGCAGCAAAGCTGGTGAAGGGTGTAGAGCACAAGTCTTGTGAGGAGCTGCTGAGGGAACTGAGCTTCCCAATCCTGTATTTAAAAGACATGTAGATGTGGTGCTTAGACACATGGTTTAGTGGTGGGCTTGGCAGTGTTTCGTTAATGGTTGGACTCAGTGATCTTAAAAGTCTTTTCCAACTNCCCAAGGAACAAGTGATAGGATGAGACAAAAAGGCCTCAAGTTGTGCCAGGGGAAGTTTAAATTGGATATTGGGAAGAAATTCTTTACAGAAGGAGCTGTGAAGCCGTGGAACAGGAACAAGAACTACCTGTTCCCCACCAGGGAAGTGGTAGAGTCGCCATCCCCGGAGGTGTTTAAGGAAAGATTGGATGTGGCGCTTAATGACATGGTTTAGCTGATGTCACGGTGTTGGGTCATAGGTTGGTCTTGATGATCTTGGAGGTCTATTCCAGCCTCAGAAATTCTGTGTGTGTGATGGAATCGCCATCCCTGAAGGTACTTAAAAGAAATGTAGATGGAGTTGCATTGGGACATGGTTTAGTGGTAGTCTTGGCAGTGTTAGATTTATGTTTGGATTTAATATTAAAGGTCATTTTCTACCTAAATGATTCTATGATAATTTTGCATGTGCAGAATATTGTGTTAAATATGACTTCATAAAACAATTGAAGGAGGAGGAAATAGTAGTTGGCTTGAACACTGAGATGGCTTCCAGAGTGACAAAATCTCCTGTGTGTAAAATTTGCCATGAATCTTTTCTATTGTTTCAGAAAAATGTAGTTATTTCTTCATAATAAAAACGGGATGAGGCTGAAGTACTTGCAGCCACCTGCTTGGTTGCACTGCTGTACTTTGTGCAAAATAAAGCTTCTTGGAGTAGGAGGATTTCATGCCTCCCTGTACTGTGTGCTGTGCTCAACTGAGAAATGGTGCAAGGCGCTGCTGGCACTGATCTGCCTCGCTGGAGAGGCAGATCTTCATCTTCGTTTGATGTTTATAAGTGTTAGTTGTGTTCAGATGTCTCCTATAGTGGTTCTTGTGACACTTAAGTGTTTCACTTGCCACTGTTAGTCTTGGTCAGAGTAAGCTTCAGCTAGCCGTGTGTTGTGTTTGAGCCTGTTGCTGTTTAAGTTTTTGAGTGGACTGGTACTGCTGAGTTTGGTTCGGTGCTGATGAGGTCACACTGCGTGCAGTTTGTCTGTTACTGACCTGTTTTTTCATGACTCTGTAATCTAAGACCATGGTCATGGAGTCATATGTAGGAAGGGTTTAGTTTTGTGGTAGTTGCCCATTGGTGATTTTGGGATAAAAGACAGTATTTAAGAGCTTAGAGTGGGCTGCAGCAAGTGCTGCTTCTGCTCATCAGAACAGTTTTGAGTCCCAGAGGAAGGAGAATGAAATTTGATAGAAACACTTGGCAATTAATTTAATAGAAAAGTTGTTAACTGATAGCTGGTTTTGTGGTTAACAGTTCTACTTGCTGACAGGCGAAAAGTTGTACAGTGTTCTGTACAACACTCTGAAGGCATTTTCAGTTCTATGTTCTGGCTTGAATGTGCAGCTTGGTGACTCAAGCCTGGTGTGTTTTAGAGGCGAGTGAGCTTGTTTGTGATTGTAGTTGAGGTGGCTGCCCTGTAGCTCCCGGAGAAGCAAGCAGAATAACACAGTGATTGCTCAGGTGTGATACATCCATGAGGCTGTTGCATCAGAAGCCAAACTTTCTTGTGCTCAGAGGAAAAACAGAGAATTCTGCTTGAATAATAATAAGATGGTGTGTTGGCAGGGAGAGGCTCTGCTGTTGGTCCTAGGAAAATACAGATTGGAATTCCAAAATAATTTTAACAATAACAACAACAAAAAAAGAAAGTCAAACTTTTGGAAGCATAATGCACCAAACTCAGGAGCATTGTATTTTCAGGGTGGGTTGAGGAATATGTATCACCGTGGAAGAGTTGCCAAAATCAGTGGCATTTTGGAGAAGAATGTCTTGGTAGTTCATTGAAATTCTTGCTTATCTCTGGAGTCATTTATATCAATACAATTTACCACCTGTGTCTGTCAGAAAGAATTGTTAATTTCTGTAGAAATAGATTCAATTTTCATGTCTGTTGTGCAGTTTTGGGGCTGATAGAGTGTGAAACCCCCAGATTTAAAACAATGGGGTTTATTAGAGGTGTGGGGTTTTTTTGTGTGTGTATGAGACACAATCAAGTCTGACTGGGCGATGTTGTGGAGTACTTGTCAGTCTAGTGCTGTGTGGGCTCTTAACGCTCTTCTGTCTGTTAACAGGGCATTGACTCTGGGAGGAGGACTGCCGCATTTGGAACACCTTAACCTCTCGGGCTGTCTCACTGTAACTGGTGCAGGCCTGCAGGATTTAGTTTCTGCATGCCCTTCTCTAAATGATGAACACTTTTACTACTGTGACAACATTAACGGTAATGTCTTTTTATGAAGATGTGATGCTTTTCTGGGGAGCGATGCTTGCTTCATTTAAGGACATTTTTTAGAACTAAACAAAAAGAACCATCAAACCCCACTGTGTTTCACAGATCAATTATGAAAGTGTTAAGTCATTTTTCTCCCATTTATTCTTTTGGATTTTTTGCTTGACTCTCAAATTCTTTGTAACCTCGGAATGCATTTCTAAGTCCACGTGTCTCGTAATTCAGTTTAGCATAAGAAATAAGGGCTAGAAAGTTAAGCCTCCATATAGAGCAGGATCCATATCTTCCCTATGAACCATGCAGTTGTATTTTTTCTTTACGGTCATAACTTCAGACAGAGGCTTCATTAGGTTGGTACCAAAGTTGGTGACTTTTAGGAAAGGAATAACGTGTTTTGCCATGGGAACTTCCCATATTGCAGTAGTTTTCGTATAGGATATATTCAATCCTACCATCAGGTGTCCTATGGAAAATGTAGTTTAGTTTTTCTGGTTTTGCTGGAGTCAGTAATTTAGGCATGGATTTAATCTGGAGAAGGATCTGAATAAGTGCATAAAATATATTTATGGTGGAGTCTTCTCAGTGTTTACCATGCTGGAATTCAGTCTGTTGTTAGGTCCAGTAAGCACTTGTAACATTAGAGATGGGAACCATGGTGTGACTTTGTATTCCATGTGTGAAATTAAACCAGGTAAGTACTGGAGAATGGAAGGAAAAAAGGAGGATGATAACTTGAGTTCACAGGATTGTAAGAGTTAATTGTGCGTAAACCAGCGTTATATTCCCTGGTAGCTGCGGTGTTCAGCTCAATAATTTGTGTTTGTATTGAGATGCAGACACAGCAGGGGTACATGATGCCAGAGCTTTGGTACTACAAGTGACTCTGTACTGACATTTGGGTATTCAATCCATTGAAATTGCAAGGTGATATAAGATGATGCTCTTGGATTGGATCCTAATATTAGAAGTGAAAGTATTAATTCATAGCTTGCTACCATATTTTTTTTTCACTTCTTTTTGCACTTTTAACATTGCTGTGTTGAGTTTTTCTTTTGAGATACTTGCTTTTTGTTACTTTCTTCCCTTCCATCCAGACCACACCTTTAGAAAATCTTCTAGCATTTTAACTAGAAAATTTTAAGGTTGCTTTTTTAAAATCCTTGCCTGCCTCTCCTTCCTGCATTTTATTGAGTTCAAAGATGTCTTCAAAACCTAGTTAAAAGACTTATCCTTTTACATCTTGCTATTTTTCTTTTTTTTATGGTCTGACTTCTCATATCTGAGATGCTGCTACTTCTCAATAGAACTTTTCTTTAAGAAGGGAGGCAATAACAACTTAAAGGGGTGTCCTAAGCAAAATTCAGAAATGGTAAATGATGTTTTGTAATTGAAGCCCCTGCAGTTTTGTCTGGGTACTGATGTTTGTATTTTCACTCAAACTTCCTTGTGATGGGGATATTCAGTGTAAAACTAATGCCTTACTCCTCTCTGTGGGCAACAGGTTTTCTGCGACAGCTCGAGCTATTTCTGTATCATTTGGTATTTCTGAAGTAGCTGTAGGGAAAGCAACAGCCATTTCATTAAATCAATCCATAGCTGAAGTTGTTTATGTTGCTTTGAACATACATAGATTGCATTATTTACTACACAAAGATTAGTGATGTGTAAGCATATACAAAATAATTCTGTAACTTTCTTTGCCCGACAGTTTATCAGGGATTGTTTTCAGGGAAAGCGATATGTTCTGGGATCATGTTGGAAAACCTGTCAGTCTTGAAGAACAAAAAGTAGAGCCAACACCATGGAATTTAGCCATCTTTGTATAATAAAGATACCACTTTGTTGGTTTTTGATAAATAAGGGTTTTTTTTTCATGTACAGCCCATTTTCAGAATTATTTTTTTTCCTTCTGTAAACACTGAACCTAATGGGGGGAGCCTTACACACAGCTTTGGATTTTCTTTGTGGAGGGCTTGCTGGACTTCTTTGGTAGACATATTTTGTTTATGATCTTCATTGTGAGTGCTGGTCTAACTACGGCTGCTCTACCTTTTTGGTAGACTAAAAAAGTAGAGTAGCTGTGGTTAGCCAGACTCTGTTTGGTTTGACTCAGAGTGCTGCTGCGCAGCAGTAATATGAGGCAGTATTTGTGAGCAGAGACTGACATTGCACACACTTCCAGATTTATTTGGTTAGATTACTTTTAGTGTGACTTCAGTTTTTGGTTTGCGTGCTGTTGTTTAGGATCTCTGCTTAGGTTTGCTCCACACAGGAGACTTGGAATTAGATAACCTTCAAGCCTGTCAGTATCCATCCCTTCTAATTGCTGATTTTCTTTAATGTATAAAACATGCTTGCTTGTAGATCACACTGAACAGCTTAAGAAGGGTTTAGTGTTTGAGTTACCTCTTACCACTTAGAAGTTTGTATTTCCCCATAGGCTGTTATGCCTAGCTGTGTCCAATGTCCTTACTGTAGTCAAGAGTTTTAAAGCCTCGAGTGCTGTCAGCTTCAGGATTAGAAAGATGGGCTCCTTGATTTCTGCAGCAGAAGCTCTTTTGCAGCTTTTAAGTATGATTCAGTTTCTAGAGTTTTTTAATTATGTAGTCCTCAGGTGCTGTAATTAAAGAAATAGGGCAGTAATAAAAGAGTTGTGGTGATTCACTCTCCTGGCATTTAGAAATTCACTGGTCGTAGTTTGATCTGTCTTTCAGCAGTGGAGCCAAGACTTTTCTGCATTTTCTGTTAAGATGTATGTTGTGTGCACATTTCTATGGGAATGCATTGTTAGACTTCAGGAATTTGGTCCAAGTTCTACACATAACCAAGGTGCTCACTTAACAGTCTGTAAGTGTAACTTTACCAAAGACTGGTAGAGAGTGGTATTTAATAAACTCAGATGTTAATGTAATACTGCCTTTAAGCATTAGCCATAAAAAAAAAGTGATCACTTTACAAATTCCCTTGTAATGTATAACTTTTGCTACATAACCATCCAGATATGGTATGTAGTCTTCATGATGGAGCCTCTCACTGGTGGTGGCTGTGAAAAAGAATTGCCTTTCCTTCCCTCCTTTTTGTTCTTCCCTCCTCATTCTTACTGCCTTCTCTTTGTGTGGCTACATGGTAACCTTAGTCAAGAACTGGGGTAGCTGAAAACCTGAAAGCCTTTTTTGTTTATTTTGTTGGTTTGGTTTCTCCACCCCCGTTCCTAGATGGGTTCCATCTTGCTGTAGACCACACGATTGTTTCTTCTGCCACAGGCAAGAGTTTGAACAAGTGGCTAAAGTCATGTGGTGGTGGTAGCAGCCAGTGTCCTGGCTGGAATGGTTCTTTCGTCAGGGTCTCCGTCTGGATTTTCATGTATTCTTGGGGAAGTGCTTAACTTCTTTCTAGGAAACTTTGACTATTTGGTGTTTCACTAGTACATAGAACAAAATGGAGTAATCAAATAGCTATAGCTATACACTGCAAGACATGTTTATGTGTACTTTATCTGAAAACACCGAGAGCTGCTCATCCTGAGTAAACAGACCTCTGTTAATGGGTCACCTGAAACATCTGAGTCATCAGACATACACGTAAAGAGAATTACAATAATCCAGTTTGAGGTAACTAAACCAGTAATGTAGACTGTGGCAAGTTAGATGAGAGTCTGATTAACTTGGCTTTCCCAGGTGAACCCAGCCCAAAGCACCTTTAATTTAGCTCTTCACTGCTGGCAGTCATTGTGTCTTCACAGTCAGTAGAGAGGGATCTTTGGAAGTGGTCATTTCAGACCTTTCAGAGGGGCTGACTTATTCACTTGACAGTATAAAGGGCAGTGTGTACAGTTAGCATAGTGATTAACCTGGTGCATCAGTGAGGTGGAGTGAATTGGAGACCTTGTATACAGAGTCTAGAGAGAGCATTTGTTGGCAAGATGAATGAGAACGTTTGAAAACAAAGTCCAATCCAAAAGAGGTCAGTAGCACACACTGGGGAAATCGGAGACTAGGAAGCCAAAGAGATGTAGCCAAAAGTCTAAGTTTTAGTAAATAAAGCCAGGGAAACAAAAATAGGCTCTGTGGCTATCAAAAGCAAAGGCATTTGAATTTTGCTGTTTATATTAAGTTAAAAAGAGAAAGCTAAAGAGGGCTGGGGCATTTATAGAGTAGATAAATAACCTGTGATGGAGGAAATTTATTGAAATGTCAAAATACAACTGAAATGAACCATCACTAAATAGACGTACTGTTAAAACAGTATTAATGAAACTTATTGCCTTCTTCTAATAAAATACACTGCAAATATTAGGAATTGCCTTTATATGTTAAGAAAGAATACAGGGTGGCAGGTTTTTGTGAGGTGTGGTTTGAACTCTGAATATTAATTTCATCAGAGCTCTTTATCAGAAGCTATAAAGGAAAGTTAATGATAGTATGAAGATTTGACATGGGACAAGAACTAAAAAGAAAGGTGAATTTTACTGTGATGTGGTTAATGTCTTTCGTAATTCAGTGCCTAATTAATCAGGAAGTGAACCCATGTCCTTTCAGATGATGATGTTTACTTAGAAGCTTTTAAATTTTTAAGATTAAGTTGCTATAAGACCAGTTTAAATTTAAGAAATGAGAGCTGATTAATGCATTGGAAGAAAGGGTAGGGTTTAATGGTCACTGTTTAGGATGCATGAGGATCTGAGAGGTGACGTCTCTTACCTGTCCCAAGAATTCTATGCTGTGATCAGTCTTATTCCACATTTCCATTGCTGTAGTGGTGTAAAAATTGCACGCAGTAATTGTGAAGTGTTTGAGTGTGGTTCTGAGCTGCCCCGAGTAATGATACTTGTGCTGAAGATTTCCAGAAGGGTTTCTTGTGAGCTTCAGCACAGCTGTATGTATGGTTCTGTGTCTGGGGTGTTGGGAGTAATCAAGCTGTGATTGCACAAAAGTGAATTCAGAGCTGGCAGTTGCAATGTGGAGACGAAGATTTCAGAGAACTGTCAGTGCTAATTCTGAAATCATTCCTGTTTGCAGCAGCGGCCAAAAAAGCCACCAATGTTAGGTAGTAGGGTGTTGAGAATGAGATACAGGGTGTTGGTATGTAGTCCTGGAAGCTGAGGCTTTCACATTTGGAGAACTGTATGCAGCTCTGGTCTGCTCACCTTGAGGGATGTGTATATATAATGGAGTTACAGAAGAGGCCTACTAAAAAGTTGGGAACTGAGCAGCTGTCTTGCAAGGAGACGTTGAAAAAAGGCTGGAGCGTTTCAGTCTGGGAGTGAGAAGGCTGACAAAAGGGATTACTGTTTACAAAACGGGGAAGGCAGTAGATGAGGTCAGTGTGTGACAGTAATGCTCAAAATTCTGCAGTATTGTGTCTCAGTCACAGCAGAGGACAGAGGTAGGTGACTGCTTTCAAGCAGATGCAGTGTGCAGTGTCCTTCACACTTCTGGAACTTTGTGCCTTGGGGAGCTGTGGAAGGAGTTAATATCAGCAGGTTTAAAAAGAGGTTAAACAAATGCATGCACAGTGGAGCAATGAACAAATACTAAATGGAATGGACTTTAATGCCCCTACTGCAGCAGTTAGGGGTGCTGGGAAGACATAAAAGGTATGCAGTATAGGCTTACATCTTCTCCCTGGATAACACTTGCATCATGGTGCCAGTGACAAAGGTGGTGTCAGATGGACTGTTGGTCCAACTGGGTGGCCAGTTTTTATCTTCTACTTAAGAGTGTGAGGAAGAACATTATTATGAGCGAGAAAAAGATGGAAAACAATATTGAAGCATGCCAAGTATTCTGTTCCTTGGGTGGTTGTGGTTCTGTATGTTTTGTCAAGAAGCGTTTTACTAGAAATGTGACAGTTGCTTCAAAATTGCCGATGCGCCGCATTGCTGATGTGGCATTGATGGGCAAGGTCACCTACGGCCTGGAAAATGCTGCTGCACAGAACATGCTCTGCTAAACCAGCTATTCAGAAGCACCGAGTCTCCTTTTTAAAGGACTTATGAAGAAGCTTTCAATCTAGCTCGTAAGTGACTTGGAGGATCAAAATTTAGTTCAGGTGAATAAAAAGATTTGAAAAGGAAAATGAGTTTACTGACAAATGAAAAGTTCACTATTTCACATATTGTAACCATTTTCCTTCATTAGAACTTTAGGTTTGTTGCATTTGGTCTCATGCATGTTAACTTAATTATCTTATAGAACATTGCTTGTTGGTGTGTGGCATGAAGCAAAAAGCTGATTTCCAGATACGAGGTTCTTGGAAATGAATTGAATTAAAACTTTAAATTACTGTTCACAGGGGGAAAAACAAGCCAGATGTAGCATGGTGCTCTAGTTCAGTACATGTTCTTGCTAATATTTTTTAGATGTATTAAAACCATCTGAAATATTTGATTTGTCTCAAATACAAAGGAGAATTTGGGTTGCCCCAGTTAGGTCTTTACCAGCTCGTCTTAGTTAAGTCAGCAACCCACTTCCAATTTATATTGGGTGCCTGAGTTCAGCCAGTCTAAATGTAAATGTTTGTGTCTCTAAAGCAGTCCTATGACTGCAGGAAATAAAATCCTGTACTAATACATTTAATAGCTTCTTATCTCATGATCACTTTAACATTTCAAATTAAAGGGATAACAGTAAGTGAAGGTAAGTGGAGGGGGGTAGAATTACAGTTGGTTTGTACTGTCTGTGCTCACAGCTTTTTTTTTTTTTTCATTGGTTAGAATTTTTTATCTGTATGGCTTCTGATAACTGCACTCATACCAAAGGTGATTTTCTCCTTTAGTTTTTCACTTTCCAGTTAGAGTATGTGAGCTCTAGCAACCCACAAACTGTTCATGGAGGAAAAAGCCTTCCAGACAAAAAAAATGGTTCTGTTATAGTAGATATGGTTCTGGAGATTATGGTTTCCTTGGTAATGCCATGAAGTCATCACCTGAATTTGAATAAGGGGAACTAAATATGCAATGGGAAAATATACCTCAATTCTGAAAGCTAGCTGCGAGAGCTTACTTAAACTTGCTCATTTAGTGACACTTATTGTACATCTGTGTCATTCTGAATGTGTTGCCTTCCTGGGACTAAGCCACTGAAGCAAAAATCTCTTGAAAAATAATTGTTCCACATGAGGTTTTTATACCGTGATAGCACTGGCAGCATTTCAGACTTTGCAGTGCTGAACGAAGTTTAGTGTATTAAAAAAGAGGAGACACTTCCTGAATTACCAGAAATTCTGAATCTAAATAAATGGCGTTTTCTTCTTTTCACATTTGTTCTGTTTTTGTGCAGGTCCTCATGCTGAAACCGCCAGTGGATGCCAGAATTTGCAGTGTGGTTTTCGGGCCTGCTGCCGCTCTGGCGAATGACCGCTGACTTCTGATCTTTCAGTCTACTTCATTTAGCTGAGCAGGCTTCCTTTCATGCACTTTACTTACAGTTTGCATCTTGTGTTAACAATCCTTGGAGTGAGATTTGTTATACTAGCCTGACCCTGCCCACAACTTCAAAATCTTAATGATGAGTGTACTGTACAGTGTTGTAACAATCTCACAATCTCATTTGGTTTGAAAGGTGTTGGGTTTTGTTTTACTTAATTTGGGGAAGATGGGAAAACATTCAGATTTTTTTTTTATGCCACTTTCTTCCAAGTTTGGCACTTAAATATACTTTACTGGATTATTTTGTGTTAAGTGAATGGTTTGGTTTTGGTTTTTTTTTTTCATTTTGAATCCGTAAGTACAATGTAAAGCTCTGCAGAGAATTTGAAATGTATTGTCTGCATTTGGGTAACAGTTATACAATCTTTAGGAGCCTTGTTTCTTCCCCTTTCCTCTCATCCTGAAGTCATTCTTTATATTGCAAAATTAGGGGAATTCCCACCTTCCTTTTGCATTTGGTTTTGTATTTGGGCTTAAATGACATATTCAAATAAAACATTCCTACCAATAAAAGATTCCAGTAGCAGTTGAATATATATGCTTTTAAGATGTAATATCCAAGTGTACCATAGCAGTAGGCTGCAGAGACTGGGTGGGTGGATGTTGTGGTTGGTGCAGAGCTGTGATCCTTGAAGTATGTGTGGCTTTTGTTTTTCTTGTTTCTTTCCATGACTCTGTTAAGCTGCATTTCTGAAACCGCTTCCAGGGTAGCTGGGTTTCATCAACACAAAATCTGTGAAAGACAACAGTGCCTTTTTCCCACCGCTCTGGTTTTTAGAAAGACCTTCGTTGAACAGTAGAGACTAGCTGGGAGGCAGAGAACCTACCGTGGGCTTGAGTGATGGTGTGTGTGAGTAGTGTCTGTGCATGAGGTGGGGGTGAGGGGAAGAGCCTGCTGGAAGCAGAAGTGAGTATTGTAGCCTGTGTTAAGCTGCAGGCTTTAGCAGCCACCTGCTCACGTGTGGCAGAGCTGCAGGTTCTTTTTCTCTGGGCAGCTTTTGAGGAATTCACACAGTTTTTTTTCCCCCATCCTACCTAATTTTGAAGGCTGACAATATGTCCAACTACTATGTTTTACCTAATTAATTGCATAAATTTTCTTGAGTAATATTTCTTTAGGACAGTAGTCATGGTGCTGTGTAGCTGTTGAGATTCTTGCTGTTTGGGAAGTCAGGTTGCAGGCATGGCTGGACACTGCAAAAAACTTGGAAGTTTTAATACCTTCTTGCTCCCCTCAATACTAAAAAACAGTAAGGTAAGAACACCAGTGAATGCTGAGTTGGTGCAGCTGGCTGAGCATGGTTAAGAGCAGAACATGTGCTAGCAGGAGGATGTACAGTGCCCATTAGAAGCTTATAGAAGAGCTGTCAAAGGATATACCATTATTCCAGCAACTGTTGCTTCAGGTAAGCTGCCTGCCATTTACTTTGGTGCCCAAAGGTTAGAGCAGATACATGTCCATTTGTGCAGTCATAACTGAGGCAAGGTGAATGTAGAACAGGGTACCTGGTGGACTATCATACTGTCCTTGTTCCAAAACTCTTTGTTTCTGAGGCTGGGAAGGCGCGCTTAGAGGCCCTTCTCCTTGCTGCTACGTGCAGACTGGTGGAGACACAACCGGTGACTGAAAATGCTGTTCATTCACATCATGTTTCTTTGCCTTTCTCTGAAGGGAAGTTGGAATAAACTTGGGAGATGTCATCAGTGTTCAGCAGAGCAGCCTGTGATGATGGCAGTGTAGCCACTCTCTTTTTCAGCTGGAGGTTTAGAGAGGGGAACCTGTGGGGGCAACTCCAGGCTCTAAACCAAAGATTTTCACCTCCAGTACTTAATAGACTGATTCAGGTTTGGAGCTCAGCTCAAGAACAATCTTAACTTTGATATGTTCTGATGAACATTCTTCCTAAGCTTAGCCCACCATCAATTTCACTTGGAAGAGTTTGATTAGCAAGATAACTGCAGGAAAGGATATATATTTATATCAGTATTAACAGTTACACCCCTACTTACATACTAATTAAGTTAGTTTGACTTCTCGTATTCTTTTGATAATCTTTCACAAATTAACTTGTAGATAAAAATTTCATACTCCGAAGTAATTACATCAAATTCTTGTATAAAATTAATGGTCTTCCACTTCTTGGTAAAAAGATTTATAAATACTTTGTCTAATGTCTGAAGAAAATGTTGGTTTACACCTCATAACTGGTGCTGGCATTAGACAGACACTTAAGTATGAAGTAGCAGATGAAGCAGCCTCTTAAGCTATAAATATTTGTATTCGCCAGTGTGTCTGAAGAGAAGAAAAGTCTGTGGATGAAGACTCTGTTTTTAGGTACTTGGTTAATTTTAAGGCACAATTCCCTGTTTCACCTGGAAATACGGTGGCTAAGCTCTACCATTTTACTCTGCAGTGTCACTGTATGTGGGCATGTGTAATGCTTCTAAGCGTGTCCTGTTCCCCTGGGAGCTATAAACATGGGGTAAAAATCACCTGTTAGTACTGGAATGTCTCTTCCTTAGCAGTAATATCTTCAGTGGTTGTAGGGTGGTGAATAAAGCTCACATGCTTGCCAGCTACTAAAAATCAGTTCTCATTTCATTTTTAAAATACCTGGGATAGCTCAAATCAGCAGAGTGAGAAATGGGTTACATACACCCCTTAATTCCTTGAGGTATTCTGACAGCTCTATGCTACCTGTTTCGAACAAGTGAAGCAACATAAATCCATACAGAGAGAACATTTTGGGGGTAAGCATGAATATACACAGCTAGAGCAAATTCAACATTGGAAACATCAATAGTATGAACTCTTGTGCTGTGTATAGCTTCTATTAAAGGTCTGACTTCTGAAAATGGCATGTGAATAGGAAATCCAGAGACCTGGGAAAAAGAAAGAAAAAACAGGTAAGTAACAAGAAAATAGAAAAACACGGAAATACATACATAGTTCTAAAAATCTGTTTTTACTGTGCATGGAAATTGCTCTTTTCTATTGCTGGCCTGAGGAGATACAATAAGAAAAGGCTCTATTGTATTTTAGTGCCACCTCTATTTTGTATACTCAATACAAGCTTCTGCTACCTTTCCTCTTTAGTCTGAGTTAAGTTCAAAGTAAAGTTTAGAGAAGTTTAATTTTTAAACTTAATAAGTTTATTAATGAACAGACTATAACTTTGCTGCTTTTCTGCCTCTTCAGTGGTTTTAAATTGTTGTGTTCTCCTGTGGGCACTGGCTGGGGATTTGAGGTGACAGATATCTCCTGCCTGTTGTAACATTTCAGGTTCAACAGGAACCGAAACAACTGCCAGAGTTGTGATAACAGTATTGTCACGACGTGTGTTTTACATGAAGAGCAGAAAAACCTGACCTTTAGAACAGCCTGCCAGGGAATGCATTGGTACACCCACGGCTGCAGTGAATACTTCAGTAAATGTTCTTAGGCCTTTAAGGAGTGAAGAGTAGAAAACTGAAGTAAGGTGGTGGGTGGGCTCCCACCCCTGTAAGTAGACTATGTGTAGCACTACTCGGCACCAGTGCCAGGCTTTTACCAGAGTTGATGCTTATGGGTTGACTGGTGCATTAAGTGCTAGGAGATTGCACTTCTATTTATGTATTGGAGGTAGTGACTGTTGTGGTACAGCAATAATAGAAGAACAGTGCAGCCAATTTATCTTTACATTCCTGTCTTTATGCTGAACAGAAAGTTTTTATTTTAAACATCTACAAGTGGAAGAGATTATCACACCTTCACTCTGTAAATGTTATGTTGGTTTATCTTTGGTATAAAAGCTCTTGTGGTTTTTGGTAGTAGAGGAAATAATTAGCCTAGGACCCTTGTCTATATTACAGAATAATGATACTAAATCCTAGGGATTTAGATTCCTATTTTTATGCACAAGCCATGTATGTTGACAACTGTACCCTGTAATCTCCTAGCTGTTTTTGCAGCTGTGCCTGATGGTCGTCCCCTACATCTTTGCCTTGGTTTTGTTCCAGGAGTGGCAAAAAGTTACGCAGGGTAGAGGTACAGTATCTGTTCCAACGAGTTAGGTGCCTTGGTCTCCATTCCATAATCTTCTCTTTTAATATTTTTTCAATCCTGCAATAAAACAGAGATTACAGTTCTGATATTTACTGGACATCTCAGCTGATCTCCTTTGCATACTTAGTGCAGATTATGGGGAGCACAAATGAGTTCAGTTAAATGTTGTGCTATCTAAAAGCACAAAAAACCATAATGCCATCACAGCTGTATGGTGCCTGTATGTTGAGTAACAAGGGGGGCTGGGGGTTACAACTCTGTTTCGTTTACACTCTCTCCTCTCATGCCTCTACAGCATCTTGTTTATTAGGAAACTGTACAGCAGTGATGGATTGATCAGTTCTTTCTGACAATCTGTAACGGAATGAGGATTAAAAAAAGTCCTGTGAACTACAGCTTTTGTTTTGTTTTGTTTTTCCCAGGCCATTCTCAATTTCTAGCACTCAAGGCAGGTTTTTAGGACGTTGGTATTGTTGGTATGAACGCACTCTAGGGATCAGCACTGACAGCATTTGTTTTGGAGGTAGAATTACCTGCCCTGCAGTTCCAGTGCAGCAGCCTTGTCCGAATGCTGATAAACTAATTCTTCAGGCTAGCAATAAATAAAACAAATATTAAAATGTGCAATCTCTTCTGGCTGTAAAACAACATAACTTTAGGAGCTGCTGCCTTGATGGTACTCACAAGAGTTCACCTGTTATTTAGTAGAGACATGATAGAAACTTTAAATGGATGCTTGTATGTAATGCACATACTTTTTTTTCCCAGTAAGCTTTAACTGCTTACACTTTTGATAAACTATAGAGAAATTCCCAATTGTTTACTAATGCTTTGCCCAGAGGTTTAAATAATGCCTTTGTAGCTGGAAGACAAAAGTTGACATTTTCTTTATAGCATCAAACTACTCTAGATATGTTTGTGTAACTTCACTGTTGTCCTGAGCTCTTATGGGGATAGTTAGAAGACAACAGCTGTGCATTCATTATGTATAAAACCAATTACTTTTGCAGTATTCCTGGTTTTGTTTTTATTTTTAGGAGTACCTGGGAGAATCTCTTAAAAACCCAATACCACTTAACCACAGAATTCCAAAGAATTTACTCTCTGCTTCCTTATACTAAGTTTGTGATTTCTCATCCCCCTAAATCAAGCTGGTAACAGACCCAGTAATACCTGAATGCTGCACAGACCAGGGTATGGCAAGCTTCTTGAAAAGAAAGATTTCCAAAGTTTTGGTTTGCTGATATCAAGATTTATCCTTGCTGGGGAATCATATTCTTGCATATTAAACCAAATCTACAAGAGAGCAAGTTTGTTTTAACTTTCATCATCTAATCACGGCCATGGAACACATTTCCCTTACCATGGCAGTAAATGCTATCGAATCTTCACCTGCCCTGATCAGCACAGCTCTTCTGATGTTATCTCTCCCCCCACTGCTAACTCTCAGAGGGTTTCCAGCCACACTATGAATAATATATTGTGCACACACACTAGTATTACTTGTATTTTATAGTAAACATACAGGAGGACTTGATTCCAGGCAGAAAAACAGTACTGTTTTTGTCCCTTAAGTGCCAGCTCTGGGTGTTGCACATGGAACTATTCAGTGTGTCCAAATGAACTGTTACACATACAATATGCTTTATTTTTCGTGTTTTCAGTTACATTTCACCTGCAACTATGAGCTTGGCTGAATTACTGCTCCTTAGCTAAGCAGTGGGAAACAGGCCATCCAAAGTGGGAAACATGTAAGTAAAACCCAGTCACGAAAATTACATGAACAAATTTAACCTAAATGCTGATTAAAAAAACTTAAGTATTTAAAGTAGCTGTAAAAACTATTTAAGATTATTAAAATCACTAATAACAGGACAGCATAAATGTAGTTATACTGATGAACAAATGTGCATAAATGTCAAGAACTATATCAAGTTATCAACTTTTAAGAATACAGAAATATGACAAGACTGGGACACTTACATTATCACAGCTGATCAGACAGTACACATTTTGTAAGGGGCAGAAAGTATCATACTGCCCGTAAAAACATCCACTACTTGGATTCCAAATTACGTATCGACTTTGTTCCAAAGTTAATACATATGCAGTTGGACCCTAGGAAGAAAAAAAAATACATTATGAGAAAAATATATTATTAAAACTGTCTGTAAAGGCAGTGTGCTTTGTATTGTTTGGAATGTTACATCTTTACTGTTGAGATTAATAGTACTTTTGAGGTTAACTAGTTGGAAGCATTTACAGGTTCATTACAATTCAACCAACACACCATAATGTGTTTTCTGCCTCTTAGGTGGCAGAGAAACATGAGACAAACACAACTCTGAGCTATTCTTAAAATACAGATTCTGAAAGTTGGCTTGTTTCAGCTATGAAATTCCATATATAGGAATGTTTGATGTCTGCCACTTCAATATTGGCATGTACTATGTGGCTGCTGCGACAACTCTCATCCACAGGCAAGCTCTGAGCTGAAGGCCTGCTGCCTAGGCAGCACACTTGGGAGTCTCATCCGTCAGCCTTTCCTCAAACAGGCACATAAGGAATTTTCCATCTCTCTTTTATATTCTTTACCAGGAATCCCTAAACTGCTCTCCTATTCTCTTGTTATTTCCCACCTTGTCCAAGTACCTTGAAATACCTGGAATAGCCCCCCTCCTCACAACATGCATAAACTGAATGCTTTACACAGAGCTACCACCTCCATTAGATGTGGAGTGGAAGGACTGTACCAGAGTATGTGCTGCTGCTGCCACTGCACTCTGTCAGGATGTGCTAAAGACTCTATTCTTGACAGGGATTTTCACCAAAATTCTGTTCAGTAAAACTTTCGCATGTGCTTGGAACTTTGTTACGAATGGCGGAAATCTGCGTTACAGTCTCGTCATCTTTCTGAAAAGAGCAGTATTGGCTTCCTGGACACCTCAGTGCTTCCTGAGAACAAATGCACCTCCTAAGGGGTGAAAGAACCTACACATTTTAGTTCTTAGCCCGTTCAAGCCAGACTGCTGCACCACAGGTAGGCTCTCAGCGATGCTGAGTACACAGCAATCTGAAACAAAGCAGACCGCCTAAACTGCCTGTAGTACGTACAGAAGGCAGATGAAGATTGACTTGTCGAGCCTGACCAAATCAGTCATTCCTCTTCCTACAGCTTTGCCATCAGCTGGAGGGAGGAGCAAGAGACCTGCACGTACCAGCAGGAATCCCTGGCAAGCCCATAACCCTTTACTGCATGATACAGGTCTATCCACTGGTGGGAACCAAATTCTTCACAGAACAAAAGTTAATATTCGGGCCAAATAAAAAATCCTCTCACCTCAGGAATAGCATTTCCAATGACAAGCCAGGCTTTTTTTCCCATACCAAGAAAATAATTGCACAGGAGCACAGCATGCTCTTCCTCATCTCCCGCCAGAAGGTAAAGAAATTGCTAAGTGAAGTACAAAAAAAAAAAAAAATCTATGTAGTTATCGACTGTTTTCAGCTTACAACATTTCATAATGTTTCTTAACTGCTTATTGGGCACCTCTTCAACTTGTAGGATGAAGAGTGAATGTTGTGACAGTCCATAATGCAGATCTGAGACTTTACCACAAGAACCAGGGGCTTTGAGTTTCAGTATTCTGAATTTTGCAGTAAAATTCTGAGCTGGTTAAATCATCATCTATAATTAACTTAATGTCTGCTGTTAGGCTGTAGATAGTGGGATTTATTTGTATGTGACAGAGAAGGCTAAATATGCCAGTATTGCTGACATTACATGCAATGTTTTTCTGTATTCCTTGGAACTACAAGGATCAATTTTAAGTCTGTCTTTAAAGTCTCCATTGGTCGTCATCCTTTTGCTTGCGCAAGCCTAAGCATTCTTAGGGTCAGTCAGATAGAACCTAACAAAGAGAAATATTTTGACTCCTATCACAATGTGCAACTTTTCTCAAGCTTTGGTCCTCATCCTTTCAAATAAACAGCTCAAAGAAAAAAGGTCCTCACAATAACAGGATCACAGAATAATGCAAGACCGAAGGGACCTCAAGAGCTCATTTAGTACAATCTCTCCCTGAAAGCAGGGGCTGCTAGGACTTTACATCACATTCAACAAGATAAAAACTTCTGTTAAAAGCATTGCTTACATCTGATGTACTCCATAAATCACAAATTCCAGCAAATGACACACTATCTGGCAAAAAAGGAATCAAAGCCACATATCGAGCCACCAATTCCTGCAAGAAAATAAAATAGTGCAATTGACTCCTTCGATTCACAACACAGCTATCTAACAATAGTATTAGTATACAGATGTGAGGTGCCCTTCCCACAGATACCAATGACAACACAGTGACTAACCCCATGACAGTGAGCTCATTTTAGAATTTATATCAAAAACTGATACGATTTACTCCCATTAAGGTTTGGTAAAACTCTTTGTCTTTTAAAGAACAATACTAATTAGTATACCTGCTTTTTTTCCAAAGAAAAATATCCTATTCCAGAACACTACGGATAGACTCACCGGGTGTCATATATAGGCAGATACCATTTTTATATTTCTGCTGTATAGCTACACTTTTTGTAAAGGAAAAGCTAGAGATACAAGGCAGAGTAGTAATGACTATGTGCATGTGCACACGTGACCACACGATCCAAAATGTGTATCTGAGAAACTTCACTATCTTTTCTAAGTACTTACTGCTGCTTGAGGACTGTCTGCGACGGCATCAAGAAGCTCCTGTGGTGGATTCAGAGGTTTGATAAATCTGGTAATAAAAACTGTTTTCCCATTGAGATCAATTACAGTTGTTAGGCATTGGCGGTTTGGAAACTTTGATGTACATTCAGCTTCATACTTTGCTGCTGCCTGGAGCAATTTCTCATCTTCCTGGGTATCAAACTTCAAAAAACAGTACAAGTTATTAAAAATAGTTTTATTTATAGTTTAGGCTTAAGTCTTTCCTATATTCTTATTCTTATTTCCTATATCCTTATTTTACCATTTACAGGAAGGTAATAGGGGTGTAAAATCCCTTGATAATAGCATTTTGAACTTACCATGTAGTATATGTGCACTTTGGCTCACAGACATACGAGAAAGGTCAAGCTAATGGAAAAATCAGGCAATTTGCATTTACTTATGAGTGCACATAATGACTTTTCCTACAAGCTGGCCTTACTAAAGCACTGCAAAATGCAGTGAAAATTACAGCCAAGTAAAACGGCAGGGATGAGTGTGCAACACTACGTACTAATTTAAACAATTATGGTTAGGTACTAATCCTACATGCTATTCACACAGCATGCCATTAAAACCACAATGGAGGTTATGTACAAAATTGCAGTAATTTATACATAAATAATACTGTGACACCCCTGTGGAATGCCAAAATATTTGCAGAGAAGGTTCAAGTAATTGTTAGATTAACCCTTGTATCATTCAAACTTGTATAAAATTACAATGCTTTTTGATGACATTTTCCAGAAAGCAAATCTAAGACTCAAAAGCACGTATTAATTATACAACAATGACAATTATTTGCTCACGTCACGTAAGATGTCATCTTTTAAAGGTATTTGGATCAGGCAAAATCGTTTTTTTCATCTACTTAATCCCTTGTATATTTTTAGTGGTGCTGAGAATTAAAGCTCATGCTCCGTAACATTTTTGTTCAAAATAAATTACTTTTTTTCATTTGTTACCCTTCTCAAACTAACCAGAGGTGCAACAGCTGGGCACTGCTCTGTAGCTAAGCCTCCAAATCAGTAGAGAAGGCTCACAGCAGGGATTCTTGTCAACCATAATTAACAGCCGAAACCTACAGCCTCTTGCACTCTGTAAATTTAAATGTAGTAGTTCACTGCAAATATTACTGACAAATAAACAACTACCATGTCAGAGTCAGGCAATGCAAAGTGCAAAAAGATTACTGGATTGCACAAAACCAAGCTACATCATGAATAGGGAACAATGGGAATCTCTTAACGGATTTAATTTCTTAATATTGTACCTTAAGCATTTCATTCATCTACATAGGGATTCAGGAAGGAAGGCAGGAAAGAGAGGAAAAACAGGTAAAAAAACCACAAAAAAACCCAACCAAAACACTAAAACTTAAAAAAACAACCCCAACCTTTAAAATAATTAAAATTAAGCTTAGCATCCTGAACTAGTGTGCAAGTATTTAATCAGGAATGGCTGGAAAAGGGAACAAAGAACAGCAAAAGTACTAAGTTAGTTTTGTCATTTTGTGCCAAACACTTTCTATAATAAGTATATGTGTTACGTCTGGGGAGTTCCAGCAGAGAAGTTTTTTCAGTCACTGTTAAAATGCACACATATGTCACTTTAGTAGTGCTTTTATGTACAGTTTTTATTAGATGCAGACCACCTGAAATAGAACAATCTCTTAATGAATTTGGTCCTGTTTTACTTAGTTTCCTCTAATACGGAATTATATTTTATTGTCTCCTATTTATATAGCTTTGAAAAAAACCTGAGTATTTGAAAATCCTGTACAATGTTTGCTAAGAAATTATTTGGTTTGACTTAGTTTCCAAGGTAAACAAATCATCTGCTGCTATGCAAAATTACTATAAGATTTAGAGAAATCTCCAATACAGAGTGAACAAAAATCCTACTGATTTAATTACAACTGTTTTCTCCATTGTTAGTTACATTTTAGAAAGCACACTTACTTCTTTACGAATAGCTTTCTTACCTCAACATTTTCCTTCTTCCTGATTTTACTGTCAATGCAGTAACAACATGCACTTTCTGGTACAGGTTAGCTTTCCTGGAGTCACAGAACAGCCCAGGTTGGGAAGGACCTCAAAAGACCACCTGCTTCTACTTTTTGTGGGAGAGGGAGCCTAGATGAGATTATCTAGCATCCTGTCCAATCGCACCTCAAAAACCTACAGTGATGGGGGCTCTACCATGTCCCTGGGGAGACTGTTCAACTGAATTACTGTTCTCACTCTAAAAAAAATAATTATTTCTTCTATCAAGATAAAATCTCTTCTGGTACAACTTGCACCCATTAGCCCTTGTCTTCTCAGTGTGGCTTCCTGTGAGGAGAAGCTTTGACATGTAGTATTTCTTGCTACTTAGAACAGGACTCTTTTCCTGTATCGTGATTTACTGTGCTATGTTTCTTTCTGCATCTTCAGAATGGAAAGTACTTCATTCTTTTTCTAGTTCTTTATGTCTGAGTTTTAACATGGAGCACTTAGTTCTTACTGTCATACTTGAAAGAAAACTTATGTCAGCAAGATCTATGACTTCAATAAGATAAGTTTTTTCCCATCTGAAGCCTTCAAATCAAATCTAAGTGTAGCTGCCAAACTGCACCATTTTACTAAGCATAGCACTAATACAATATATAACCTTTTTGTAACTAAGCATCAAATTGTATCTATTCAAGAAATTCTGAACATTTGCTCATTGTTTAGAGGGCTTGAGATTTGCAACATAATATTTTACAATAACCTTGCACCTTCCTTGAATTTCTATGATTTTTGCCTTTGAAACAGTGCTGGAGGTGGGTCTTTAAATAAACAGAGATCTGTTTTCTTACAATTTCAGTGCATTTTCTTCCCAGCAACTAATTACTGTACATGAAGATTAAGACTATGAAACTTTTGAATAAAGTCTCATCTGTTAAAGGTGTCTCATCTGTTTCAAGGCTGTAAAATTTATATTTATGGTTTCAAGTCCTAGTCATATTCTTATCATTCAGAATAATTAACCTTAAAGGCATCCCTGAACACACTTTATTGATTTTCTTTATTTTCAACAGTACTAAATTGTAACAACTCTCACAGCATGGCAGGAGATCAAGATGATACAAGGCTCAATAGCTTTCAAGACTATAATCTAACAGGAAAAAGAGGGTTTGGAATATATCATACAATTTTGTATTTATTCTGAAAAAGAAGTTATATAGCAATAGGCCTTTCTCTCCAGGTCGTGGTTCTCTTTAATAAATGACCAGTGTAGCTTTGAATTGGAAAAAGAGTGAAGTGCTGCTGTTTGTGCATGAAAAGCATACATCCTTGCTGTATGGATCTCAAAATCTTTGCTTAATGTTACATAAAATAGCAAGTGGTGTATGCATTTTAACTACATATTGCTGCTGTTAGTGAAAGGCACTTCTAGTTTAATAAAATAACTGAAAAAAATAGCAGCTGCTGTTTAGAAATAACTATCTTCAAGGCCTGGAGGCATGCACGAAGCCATAAATAGTAAATGGTCTATTTGAATACTATAAACAGAGAAGCAAGAAAATATTGTGTTTGCACCTGCCACCTCCTTTTCATCCACTGTTCACAAATACTCAGGTGAATACTTTATTGTTTACAACAGTAAATGGGAAAGTTACATGCTCACAGTTAATGAATGTAAATTTGCTTTCTATTAACACTGGAACTAGATACCCGGTAGAAGTTATTTCTCATTCCACCTAACTTCATGGTGCATCCAGTCAAATTGAACTGAAATAAAAAACTGAATTAGAACACTTGGAATTTGTATTAATGCCCTTCTGTACTTGTACTCATGTCCTTCAGTACACTAAACGTAACTATTTATACTTATCTCAAGAACTGCAGCCCTGGAAACAAAAAGCAAGGATATGAAGAATTACTGATTGGTTACCTTCTCTCTGACTGGCTCTCCAGGAATGAGCTGTGGTTCAATGGTAATAAACAGTGTTATATACGATCCCTCACTCAGATTTTGCACAGAATCGTAGCCTCTCTCAATTCCCAGGTTCTTTTCTTTGCTGTAGCCAAGGAGGACTGGAGGAATATCCACCTTAAACGTGCCATCAATCTATGACATATACAGAGAAATGCTTCTCATTAGAAGCAAAACTTCATTCTCAAATACATTTTTTACTTGTATTCAAATATTTTATTCCTTTGATCTCTTTATTACTCTGAATTACAAACCAAAAGAATATGACATATATGTTGATGTTAAATGTACTAATTACAACTGTCTTTTAGCCTCTCTTACGTATTATGTACACTAATATTTATTATAATGGAAATCATACACAGTAGTTCTTAAGAGAAAGAAAGAGTGCCACCCTTTCACTGTTTTTCTTTCAAACAAATCTCCACGTGGCACTATTTGCCTGGAAAAATGACAAAATGGCAAAATACACATTGCAGGACTATCCTTCTGAAGGCAGCATCACACCAACAGGCCTTGGCCTGTGTTTGAGTGGTGTGGGAATGATGCTCTAGCATCTCACCAATGGACACCTTCCATGCAGAAGCTGCTTGATGCGTCTTGGGTGCAACTGGAACTGAGCACATTCAGCCCGGTTCCCACAGAAGAGTGCTTTGATAGACTCACCAGCTCTTTGCACCTTCCTCTGCCACCACAAACAGAAGATAAGGTCTTTCTGAAAGGTCATGTCAGACCAGAGATGGCATATCTTGCACATGCTTGAGCAAGTCTCAGCAGTGGAAGTACAAAGAGAAAAGTAAGAAGTTTAACCTCCTGATTTGGGTGGTATTCAGAAAACTGCCATCAGGAAGAGTATCTCCAGTATCTCCAGTGATGTGGAAGATGAACAGATGACTTACTGGGCTGGCTCATCAAACATTTAAGAAGAAAAATAAAGTTTTGATGCGGACAATACTCTATAAATAAATCACCTAGAATCTCTGCTGCAGTATAATAAAACAGGATGAAGAAGTGCTTCGTTTTCTACTGGAATTTAATTGCTAGATGTACCTTTATGTGGCCACTGGCCTGATCAGGCTTTTTCAAACTCAGTAACAAATCCTGTTGAAATGAAAAGAATCTCAAATGCTGGGAAGATCTATTGTTCTGGCACTCACAGTATGCTTAGGGAATCACAAACTGCAACACCACCTCAAAAAGATTCAGGAGTGCATCTGATGGGAATCCTTGAGCTACTCTGGTTCTACAACAGAAAAACTGATACACCAACAAGAAGAATGAATAAGAGAGGTTGACATCAATATTGGTAATCATCAAAGATGGATTATAGGCTGTGTCCTTCACTATATATTGGTAAGCAGACTGTTAAAATGTCTCAATCTGCTCATTAAATCTCTCAGAACTGAGCAGACACACTTCCCACGTGAATTTCATGCATTCAGCATAGAACACCTCCCTAAAAATAGTAAAGGGTCTTGTTCTTTATTGTGTGTTGACCTATAACAACAGTGGTCACATTATGTGACATTGTTTACATTGGATAGATACAGACTCATGAATAAAAGGCTAGACTGTCTTACTATTTACATCTTCTGTGAGTCAATGAAAGCTTCATTCAATGTGACACCAGAGCCCTCAAACACCTAAATTCATTGATTAACCTCCCCCACAGAAAATAGCATATTATTAATGATCTAGCAGAAGCAAGTGGACTAACACTGGTTAGACATACAGTCTAAAATTTCTTAGCAATTAAAAGAATCCTATGCTTTCTCAAGTCCCATGATGATTATGTTCTGTTATGCCTTGCAAATGGAGAGCCCAAGAAAACTACTTTGAACTCCAAGCACTGCACTAAAATGAGACTCCTCCAGGCTTCTCCTCCACCCAAAGTATCTGAGAGGCTCACAGTATGTCTTAAAGTCCTGAAGGTTCCGAGAAGTGCCCCATATAGCCAGAGAAGAGCAAATGAGTATGCAGTTGATGTCAGGATCTTCATAAAGAAAGAAACAGACTTTGGTGAGATATGATTTGATCTACACATGAAAGTAACTGCCCTACAGAAAAAGAGACCTATGGCAAAATAGCAGTATGATAAGACTATTGTGTAAAAATTAATTTCCTTAATCTAAGACCAGGATTGGCGGCTGGACAAAAAAACTGCCTTTCTCCTGTTAAGAACTGCATATTTTACTATTACTTCCATGACAACCTGTTGATATCTCTTGAAGAAAGCTTCTCTTGAGAAGTTCTAAAAACAGAGGAAAGAAGGGATTGGGAGAGGCAAAGATGAAAATCTGTCAGTTCGCGAAAAGTGTGAAAGAAGTTAGGTCAAGTTTCCTATCGCCTATCTAGGTGATATTTCTATTCCTAGCTCGCCTGTTTAGGCTGTGCAGTACCAGAGATCTCATAAGACACTGACAAAAACGTTTAAGAAATCTGCACTTTTAACCCCATTACTGAAGGAAGCCACATGTTTATCTCCCTTCAAAATGTTGAACTCAGTGACAAATACTCACCAAATTTGACAAAAGCCAGTGGTTTCAAAGACATTTTCAAAATGCTCCATAAAAATAACAACTACAGAGAACATAATTAAATCTCACATTCCCTTACCAGTCCCTTTCCAGTCTCCAGTTTTGTATTTCTTGTATATTTTTCAACACCCAAGTTATTGACACTTACCCTTGATTGAAAATATATGGTAGTAAATGGAATCTTAACACATCCCAGCCAGTGTCTCTCAATACGAGTATGGATTTCACTTCCTCTTTCACGATCATCCTATTAAAAAGTTTCCCAAAATAACACTTTGTAAGACAGTTTCATTTCCTTTAATTCAATCAACAATTTCATCAGGGCATTAATAAAATTTCTGTATTGTTTTAATAATTTAGTATAAACATCAGTTGAATTACCAGTATAGCAATAATTATCCTGCATGACTTTCAAGCATGGCAGATATTGAACAAATGCAAGAACATCACGGTCCATGATACAATGTGATTGCATTTCAGGGTTCAAGTCCTGTATAGACTGTGATCAAGAACTCAAAAATCTGACAAGGAGTCCACAGGAGTCTTCACAAACAAAGTAAACTAAGCTCTGGTCTTCTAGTGAAATATTTTACTAATATTTAAAAAATCTTTTTGAAGTTGATATTGTATGAAAATCTAATTAACAATATGGGATGGAAGCATTGCCTTAATGTGTATTACCTTTCAGGGATTTCCAAATCTAGTACGATCCGCCTCCAAGTTATTTACAAAAAAAACAAAACCAAAAACCAAACCCAAAACCAACAAAACCAAACCAACAAAACCAATAATAAAAAAATTCTCTAAAGGAATTTCAAGTTTCTTCCTTCTGCGTCATCAAATACCATTTCTATTTTGAGGACAGATTTCTGTTCGCGGTGAAGTGTGTGCATTATTTATTTTTGTGTTATGTTTTCAAGAATGTTGAGTGTTGCTATTTCTGTGCATGCTGAACTGACTGGGAAAGCTTTCACTGGTTTCAGCAGGGGAAGGAGTTATGCCAACACTGAAAGCTTAAGTGTTTCTTGTTACTAGTACCTGCAATTTTTATCTTGTTCAAAAGAAATTAATATCTACAACAAAGGGATTTTTTTTTTTTACTAAAGCGCTTGTAAAACAGGATGAGTCAGAGCTGTGTGAGCTACACAGACACTGGAAACAGGGATGGGTATCCTGGGAAGAGTACAGAGATGCTTTCCGATTGTGAAGGGATGAGGTCAGGAAGGCCAAGGCATAGTTTGAACTGAACTTGACAAGGGACCCAAAAAATAACAAGGGCTTCTACAGGGACATCAGTGAAAAAAAGAAAGTGAAAGAAAGCATACCTGTCCTGAAGAACAAGAACAAGGAGCTACTGACAACAGATGAAGAGAAGGCTGAGGTTCTCAATGACTTTTTTCCTCAGTCTTTACTGGCAACCTCTCCCTCAACACTTCCCAAGTCAAAAAACCACAAGGCAGGAATCAAGGTGGTGAAGTCACTCCCACTGTATGTGAAAATCAGGTTTGTGACCTCCTGAGAAACCTGAACATACATAAGTCTATGGGACCTGATGAGATGCATCCCAGAGTTCTGAGTGAACTGGCAGATGTAGTTGCCAAGCCACTCTCAATAATATCTGAGAAGCTGTGGCAGTCAGGTGAAGTCCCTAGTGATTGGAAGAAGGGACATGTTACACCTATATCATGCCTCATCCCTCGAGACATGCAAGGTGGGGCCTGACAGAGCTCTGAGCAACCTGCTCTAGTTGAAGATGTCCCTGCTCTCAGCAGGGCGGTTGGACTAGATGACCTCTAGAGGCCCCTTCCAACCCAGACATTTCCATGGTTCCACATTTCTATAAAAAGATAGTTAATAAAAAAGAAAAAAAAAAAGAAAATAAAAAGGAACTAGGATCATTCATCTGGAATTTAGTTACAAAATTCTGATTAAGTTTTAAGAAGAAAATGATTCAGATTACAATTTATATGTTGCCTTTCAATTTTAGTATCTCCACATTCATTAATATCCATAAAGCACACAGACATTAAACTCTACCATAAGATGATACAGCACAAGCTTAATCTGTAAAAAAGGTTAACTCTATAGGTCCCTCTAACAATCTTGCAGTATTGGCTAGATACAAAATCATAAGGAATGTCAGAGAAAAAAGAGGCACAGGAGGGTGAAAGCTATTACATTGAAGAGTCTTATCCTGTCAACTTCAAAAAGCTCATACTGCAATGTACACTGTCCTTTAATTATGAATTTACCTCTATGGCATCATGAAGTACTTCATCAAAAACATTAATGAATACTTCATCCTTCACTGACTGCAAACTGTGGGTGCTGTAGTCACCATTGGGAGCTCTGAAAAGGTTAAATAAACGAAAAGAGGGATTTGAACAGAACAGGAAAGTCTGAAAAAATCTGCATGCTCAAGTTAATTACCATTACTCAGAAATAATTTGGTTTCATTTGGCCATACCTAAATGGAAGCTCAAGTTCCTCATTCCAGTTGGGGTTTGGACCCTCTGCTGTTGTTGTCCGGCAGACCGTTCGCTGAAAAGAAACTTCTACAAAAGGACGGACTAAAACCTATGAACAGAGAGCAAAACAAAGGAAACAGACCTCTATGAAAACACAGCAGTACATACTAGATAACACATTTCATGTATTTAGAAAACAGAACAAAAACTTTATGTAGATCAGGATAGTCCAGCCTAGATAACACTTTTAATACACCTTAAATATTGCAATTCCCAGGCTTCTAAGTATGAAGATTTTAAAAACACCTGCTGTGTTATAGCATTTCCAGAAGTTTATGTTTATTCAGAGTACCTGGCATATTTATATACACTGGCAAAGTCACATTTTCTCCTGAGACTGAGAAAACTACTGGCTATCTAATCAAAGAATGTAACCGAAACAGAACATGTGACCCAGACACATGTGGAAGAAGGGCACTTGAATGCTTATCTGTAATCCAAGCAGCCTACTGCTGCAATCCTGCTTGTCTCTGAAACTGGCTCCTGTTGCAGATAAGCAACATCTACTAGACACAACAAACCCTTAATGTAATTAAAATATGCTTTAATGGTGTATTTCATTAACATCAAAATGCATACGGTAGAACCTTTTCAACATTTCAAAAAGCTCTTATTTTTAAGGGAAATCGTAAGGAAAATAGGAAAAAAACCCTGAAGAGCTTCCATCTTCTTTCAGATTTAGTTCTTGATAGCAAGCAAATGTAGTTTCAGTATCAGCTATAAGAATGTCTGTGCTGGTTTAGACTAGAGTGAACCAGGCCCAAAATTCAGGCTATGAAAATGGCCATCAGCAGATGCATATAAAAGAGCGAGAACACAGCAGGTATATGTGGTATTTTCTCCTATTACTCTTCCAGTCTTCGACTGTTTTCAGATGAAGGCTTTTTCCAAGGCTGTAACGATTTTTCTGTTCAGGATCTCCCAATGGATCATTCTTTGAAATACTTGTCCAATACCCACTTCAATGCAAGCAAACCTCTTCAGTCCACAATACGTGTCGGCAACTTCTCTGGGCACCTACTAATTGCTGCTTGAGGAATCACCACCTTCTGTTTGCTTTGAACCTGACTCCTATGAGCTTAATTCAACAATCCTTCACTCTTGTACTGAAAGAGCCAGTAATCAGTCAATCCCTATCCATGGTCTCTGTATTACTCATGATTTTGTGCCTCTCTACTGTATTCCTCCTCCTTACTTGCACTTACTGCCATTCTGGCTGAAAAGCCCCACCATTTTTCACTGTATAATATCCATTCCATATTTCTGACAACCTTTTCTGAAGCATTTGCAGCATTACTCACTTTCTGGAGATCAAAGAGTGGGCATGTCAACCTCACTAGTAAAATATCTTTCTGATGGTCAACGTTACTGTGTGGAAAATAGGAATGGTCACAATTTCACGTAAGAAAATGTTAGTTTTGTAATATACCTGGTTAAACGCCCAGTCTGGGCTATCAGTTGGGCTCTGAGCTGATGGAGAGGCTGCAAACATCTCATTAAAGGATCTCGAAGATTTGGATGGTTGTTTAAGTTTGCTACGAGGGGAAACAGACAAGAACATCAAGACGAAAAGACAGAGAACACAATACAAAATATGAATCCTGCTACATTCTGTATTAACCATAGAGAATTCTGAAAATACTTCTGGTATTTTGTTATGACTTTCAGCTTGGAAAGATAGTTATTTGATTGAATAACACAAAAAGAATAGCAAAAAGGGGTAGCAAGTGTATAGCTTTTGTAAGCCTCACTGCAATGAGTGCTTTGTGCCTGGAGGCTCTTTTCTGAAATGCTCATCAACCCTAGACTTCAGGGGTTTTTGACTCTCCCATACAGTCTCCTTGAGCTACAGGTTTTTCAGTTTAAGGACATGAATCCCCACAGAATTCATAATTCACAGTGTAGACTTCATGGTATTCAGGTGAGGTCTCTGTAACAAAATTAAACCCATATGAAGATTGCACAACCAGCAACCCATGAGGGAAAAAAAAAATATTAATACATTTGTTTTTATAGTGTTTCCATTTAACTTTTTTTGTCATAACACCACAACAGAGATCATAAAAGGATATTCATGGAGAAAGCAGCTCAAAGTAAGATAATACGTAACGCAAATGACTGGGAGGGATTTTAGTTATTTTTGTAAAACTGATGCTAAATTGAAATTTTCATCTTCTTGTTCCTGTCAACACATTTCTAATATGAATTGGTTTTGTTGTGTGAACTTACTTGCAGAAATCCAAGAGAATCTTTATTATAGTAAAGAGAGAAAACAGCAGAAGATGCTAAATTCTGTATTTACAGTAATTGGTCAGCTTGCAAACAGCTTAGAGTTAAATGCAAGTTATATTCAGTTGGGAGACAGAGTGAACACTGCACCAATACATTGTTTCTGGAACAGAACCAGAGGGCTTAGAACTCAACTATCTCTGCATGATGCTGAATCACACAGTGCAGGCATTGCCTTAATGTGCCTGAAGGTAACAGTCACCTTTAAAATTCATCACAGACAAATTAGGTTCAGTCCATTAAGTTAAACAAACAGTTCATGAAGAAGACCAACATGCTACACTCACAAGGCAAATGTAGAGCTGTTTGGTTGTTTTTATTTAATTCTGATTTTTGGTATTTCATTAAGATATTATGAATTAAAATTGCCTTGAGCATACCTAGCAGGCTTGCTTAAGGTATAATGCATCTGATATTACCACAGCTATAATGTCATCAAGGCTGTAATTATCTTCCAGATAGGTTTTTCCTCAAGCAGATGAATATACTTTTTGATAAAACAATTCCTGAGTTTAGCAGTTATTGATAAATCATCATGTTATTCTACAAACTGGCAGTTCTTTATCATTATTAACAAAAAAATAAATGTATCTATCTTTTTATCATGAGGATCAAACCAACACACATTTGAATTTTAACAAGTAGTTGCATCAGCAGTCCTCAAAACAGCTGGAGCCAGAAAATAAATCTGTATTGGAAACAAGCACTTAAACATACCTCATCACTGGTTTTCTCACTGGAATATCATAAGCTCTAATAATGTTCACTAACAGTTTTATGTCTCCATCTGATAAATTCTGTGCTGTGACCTTCCTCCTTTCTTTTCTTCTTGGCTTTAATGGTCTTTTTGGTTCTGCCAGTTTAAAAAGGCTCAGTCCCAATATACTAATAATGATAAAACAGATACTTAGTCATTTTTGCATAGAATCCAGCATTCTTGTGTTACTATGACAGACAAGTAAATTATGCATTAACAGAAGAAGGAAGTATATGCTCCTGTTAGTACCATACAAAATTCCATGAAATATCAACATTATTTTAATTATTTAGCATGACACAAATCCAGTTCTGTCTTATAGTTCAGGAATTATAGCTTAAATTTCCAAACTAGGTAAGATACAAATAAGACACTGCTAACAAATAATTACACAGCTTCAAGACAAATCTAAACTACAGTGCTATAAACAACGTATCTAGCAGATGACAACCACTGTATGGAATAGGCAAAAACCTCTAACTACACAGCTATGGACAACAAACAATAGAGAGGAAGCAGAAGAAATATGCCACAACATACCCTGGACCCTCGGAACTTATAACCCAATGCAAAGCAGAACCAAAGGGGAAAACCAAAACAAAACAAAAACACCAAAACAAAAACAAAAAACAGGAAAAGAATAAAAAGTAGATGTATGTTTTGGCACATCATTGATATTAACTGCATACATTCCAAACTCTGCTTTAAAAATTGATAACAAACAACATTATTTCTTTATACATTATGAAAACCAACCCAAACCAGTAATCACTGCTAAAATACAAAAACCCATAAGTTAATGAAATATGTCACTAAGTAGATGCTTTAAACAGATCATGGTTTATTTTAAATTCACTAGCCATAGAAATTAACAAATAGAATTCAATATGAATATTTTAGCTATGACAAAATATCAGTGAGGCATTTGATTTTAAACAACTCTAAAACCTGATTATAGTCTGTTTGGATTTTTTTCATTCTGTGATGTGAAAACACAAACGAAAAAATAGGATGAACTCTTTTATCAGTGAGCAAGTCTCTGTATCTCCAGCAGATGGGACTGTTTAGATTTACACTGCTGACTGAAAAAGCTCTGTCTGTACTTTAAGGAGGTCACATTTACAGAGAACACAAACAATTTATACATAAAAGGAAAATAACTCCACAACCTGTTTTCCTACGCAGATTTTAAGTGAGCAACACTCATTAAAAATCATCTATGCTGTGACAACTGATAAATCAACCAGTGTGGGCTTTGGAACAAAAGTTCAGAGAAAGTGCATAAGTAATAAAGCAAATAATAATCAACATTTCTGAAAGTAAACAGCATATGATGACATCCAGTGACAGCAAACAAATATGTGAGAAAAAGGAGTGTTAAAAATATCTGTTGCCCATGACTTGCAGGGCACATGCACTGACTAAGTGAGCATCACCTATAGAACCACTACCTCTGACGCTTGTCTGATATTTGGTAATCATTCATTCTGGCACCAGCTAGGGCAATGCTCAGCTATTCGTATCACAGCCTGATGCATTATATCCTGCTAAATCTTATTTGCATGCTGTCATATTACTTCTGCCAAAACCAAATGTTGTCCTAAAAAGTTTCTCTGCACTTTGCCTATCCATGCACTGTCTGTACTGGCAGAGGTGTACACAATGACTGGAAGTTCACATATATTATATTAAACACAAAATCACATTGGTTAGTTACATCTATACACTTTGTTCTATTTTTGCAATCAGTTTTACATTAGTTATTTTGAATTAGAACAATTAAAGATAGCTCACTTACCCCAGGCTGGGCATCTCCTCTTCATTGACAAGGTCAGAGAGAACAAAATGGTGCTTTGCTATGAGGAAACGGTTTATTACTGATTCTCGAACCTGTGAGTGGGGAAGGAGAAGACACAAATGTACATTTCTAATCAAAACTCACTGCAAATATTTGCATTCTGACCATTAAACACACACAAATATCCAAATATACATTCTTTATTTTCTTACCACTTTTAAAATTTTCTTTCCACCAGACATGTCTTCAGAACATAATTTAACCTCATTTAAAAAATGCAGTGATTCTCTAGAAACATACTGGCTAGACAGGTATAACAACATGTGAAAACATACAATCAGAAAATTAAAACTTATATGCCTACAGCTCATCATCACAAACAATAAATGACACTGGCAGACATTTCTTGCCCCATCCAAATGAAGTTGCAGAAAAGGCTGTAGAGAAATCTGTGCTATCACAAGACCAGCTGCAGAAGAGCAATAACAAACAATTTTCTGGAATACATCTTCGTTATTTTTTAAAAAGTTTTTATTTAAAATAATCTTATTAATCATATTACACCTTTGTGTTGAAGTGACAGGTATATAAAAATCACATTTCAGAGCGAACTGAATTTCAGTTCTGATATAAGAATTCTAATTCACAAGCACATTTGACCATTTCTAAAAGTGTAAAATATCCAAATATTGTTTTAAAAAAAGGCTATTTATATTTAATGTAAATGAACGACAAGTAAGGTACCATACTATATATATTCAGTGCGCTGCCTAAATCCTAAGTTTGAGTACACACTGAAATACTATGAAAAACATAAAGGGATGACACAGAGATGACAGCTTTGTTAATTTAGGGGGTTTTATTATCATATTGAATCTTGGCTTTGGCACTGGCCTCAGAGATTTAAATGCTCTTCATAGTGTACGATTCTTTTACAAACTATTCCTTCTAACAAGACAATTAGTTTTGTACTGCATCAAATCAACCTATCATCGTATTACATAGTTGGCTAGGATTTGATACACTTTTTGGTATTGTATTGGCAGTAGAGGTAAGAAACTGGTAGCTGTATTTTGCACTTGCTATTTTTCCAAAACAGTCAAATTGCAAACTTCTCTTGGTTATGTGACCAATGCTTTCATATATTTTTTTCCCTAGGGATTAAAGAGAAGGTCATCCTAACAGAATGAACAGATTAGAAAAATAAATTAAAATCAAGATAAGGAGAAGATGTTACTCTAACACTCCAATGAAGGTAGTATGATGGAAGGTATGCCCTCTGCCTTCAGCTGGAGGGCAAGATACTGTGTATTGCATTAAATTATTTTTAACAGCAGTGAGGGCCACTTTCATGGAGATAATTTTCTTATAGTCACAGCTTGCAAGAAGGAGAATAGAGAGGAGAAGGAAATCAGTGAATACCTTGGACACAGCAGTACAAATCTCTAGGACACCAGAGCAAAAAAACCCCACCAATTTACAGAGCTGCTAGAAAAATCCAGAATGGCTGGTCATTATGTATATTACATCTGTTTCAATAACAATAAATGAGTCATTCATAAACTTCCTCTTGTTCAGTTTGACCATTTTCATGCTTAACCTGATGCCCGGGTTTGAGGACCTTTACACCTGGGATGTCTGTAGGTCACGTTTAGAGCTGGATCATGTTTAGTATTCATGGAAATACAGCATCCAAGTACAGAAGCAACATATGGCCTAGAGAAATTCAGTGGATCCGTATTTTTTGCAGCTTACCTTCTGCAGATAGTTGGCAACAACTGCTCTATGTTCATCTAGGTAATTTTTGCTGTCGATCACATCCCTCTCTTGCAGTCTCTGTTCATAGTCCTAAAGATATTTAATAGCATTTGTGATTTGATATATATTCATAATTTTATTACATAAAATAAAAATGGTAAACATTTCATTAATATTAATGTGTGGATCACCATAAATGAAAACATATGTCAGAGGTTTCTAAAGCTATTTTTTAGTGCTAATGCATACAGCAATAGCATTGCTAAACTTCCATGAATAGAGACAAGAATTCCATTTAGTTACAAGATTCATGTGGTTTAAATTACTATGAATAACTTGAAGATTTCCTTCTCTTCTTTTAAAGCTGAACTTTGACCTGCTGCTGTAAACTGAAATTCCAGTTGAAGTGGAAATGGCTTTTCTTACTGCAGCTGTAATAAGGAGAATCCTTTATAAACAGAAGTGATGCGGTTTTCATGGAAGATGACCTGAAATCTGAACTGTGTTTGAATACACGACTATTTTTCATAGTATCTAACACTGAAAGCTGCTCTACTTGTAGGATAGTTTGTTGAGAAACAATAGTTGAGATATTTTCAAGTCATATTCAAGAAGCAGAGATTTAAGAGTATAACAGCAATTTGTTTGTACACTGTGAGAAAAGTGAAAGGTCTTTAAGCATCCAGAGCATGAAGATTTTGCTTTGCCTGAGGCACAACAGAAGAGCCTGCAGCCTGAGATGAATACTAGTTACCACCACAGGAACTGATTTACAGGAAGCACTTGGTTCTTAGGGAGAAGTGTGCTGATGGAATGTTTCTCAGGGCTGTGGTTACTATTCTGGCGACTACAACAAAAGCTGTATTGACAAATGCAACTTTTTTCTAAATTTGGGGATAAAAATCTCATAAATTAAGAAAAGGCTACAGCCAACAGATCAGATGTAGATACAACTACTTAACTTGTCGTATAGGCACAGTGATAGAATATAGATTGAAAGTATCACCACTGTCAATGAGTAGAAGGCAGTTATCCTTGGTTGGGATAACCTCAGGAAGTATGAGTTTGAATGGACTGCTTGCTGGGTTAAAAACTGCATGGACAACTGATCTCTAACAGAAAGGAGCACATCACTCCATGTCCAGTTGTTGTCCTCTAGCTAGAAAAATACTGCTGGGATTGATTACAGGGCCAGTATTACTCAGTATCTTTATCAGTGACTTGGATGAGAAGACACAATATGCTGGGAAGTAATTTAGCCAATGATACTTGATTGGGAAGAGTGGTTAATACAGTGAATGACTGAACCACAATTTAGATGTCTCTTGGTAACTGAAGACTATGACAACTCAAGTCTCAATTAAGGAAAGAACAAAATTCTGTATTGTGGGTGGAGTGTTCTGGAAGAGACTGCAAAAAAACCCAGCAGCCTATCAACCACACTAAAAAAAAAATCTGAGCGTTATAGTTTAACAACAACCAACTATGTATTCTTTCCTCAAGGGGCAAACTGCAGGCTACATTAGGAGTATCATGGCCTACAGAAAAAGGGAAATTACTAGCTGCTCCAGCTTGGCACTTGTGAGGGCATACCTGAAATATCGTGTCCAGTTTGGGGCTGGCAGTTCAAGAAGCATGTATAGAAACTGTATGGGGTCTGCTAAAGGACAACTAAGACAGTCACAGGCCTAGAGCACATGACCGACAAGAAGAGGTCAGAACCTTAGAATAATGTAGGTTGGAAGATACTTCTGGTGGTCATCTGATCCAAACCCTCACTCAAAGCAGGGACAACTCCCAGCTAAATTGGCCTTTGCCAATTGAATTTTCAGTATCTTTAGAGATGGCGATTCTATGAAATTGTTGAACAATGTGTTCTAGAATATTAATACCTTTGTTGTGAAAAATGTCTTCATTATATCTAACTGGAATTTCTCTTGGAGTAACTTGTAACTATCATTATCTCGCCTCTAAGATGAGTCTTGCTCTCACTAAGTACCTGAAGGAAGCAGTAAGATACCCCCTTAGCCTTGCCTTCTTAGGCCAAAACAAACTTAGTCCTTTCAGCACCTCCTTGTACATCACCTGCTCCAGCCCTGTAGATATTCTGATAGCTCTGTGCTGGACTTGCTCCAGTATTTCAGTGTCTTTCTTGCACTGGACAAGGTGTTCAAATTAGTCCAGTGAGGAAGAGATTCATGAGCAATCCAGTATCTGCACACAACTATTTGAGGGGCAGTTACAAGGAAGAGAGTGCCAAACTCATCTCTGTAGTTCCAGACAATATAACACAGGAAAACAGATGTTAAATATGACTTGGAAGGTTGGATATGAATTTATTTTTTTGGTTTTGGTAAATAATCACTCGAAGGATAGCACAGCACTAGAACAGGTTATGCAGAAAAGCTGTGGAATCTCCCATTTAGAGGTTTTCAAGACTTGGCGAGACAAATACACATCTGACCTCATCTATTGCTGGCAACAGTCCTACCACTTCATTGGAAGACAGGACTAGATAACCTCTAAACAATGTTTTCCAAACAATATTTCCAAAATTCTAAGAATTTTCAGACTTCTTTGCCAAATAGCTAGTAAACCAACTAGGAACAATATCACTTTAAACTTAGTTTTGAAGTTCATGTCATATAAAATGAACTTGGTATGAGTGCTCATGAGTTTATCCAGTTTACCCTTAATGGAAAAAACCAAAACAATTCTTAAACTATGGTTTTCAGTTTTGAATGGTAACATGAAATGAACAAAGTTAGTCTGTAGCATCAAGTGGATCAGAAATGTGTATCAAAATGTGGCACACCTTTAAATAAAAGATACAAAACTAATCTAAAATTTTTAAAAGAGAGACAAATTTATTGAATTAATGAATGAATAAATATTTTTTTAAAATATATAATCCAAAAGAAATGGAAGAAATACATTTTTTTCAAATAAATTTATCTAAGAAGTAGTAGGGATAAAGTAACAGTTGCTAGAATCTGAGATGATTCTAATCCTGCTTAAGGCAGTGAACACACTAAAATGCTCCTTAGCTACACGAATTGCTAAAGAACAAAAGAATGCACAGCTTAAAACTAAAAATGGTGTTCAGATTAAAAATAGTTGAAGTATGACCCAAATTAAGAAAAAGCACATATTGCATTTCACTAAGGTATTTAACAGACAGGCAAGGACATGGTAAGCTAATTGGAACAACACACTGAATCAGAAATAACTGCAATATAGGCTGTAGTAAAACATATAAAAGTTTTAATTCTTGTTAGAGTAATTCCTTCCAGCGCTCTCCTCAGAAAGGGCTCAAAAGTTACCAAGTCCAAGCCTGAATTATCTTTGCATTACCTTTCTGTACTTGATACCACTTAAAAAATGTCTCTTATCTTAAAAGAAAAAAAAATAAAATTAAAAAAACCACAAAACACCACCTCAAAACTATCTTAGAACATTTGTGTGTACCTCAGTTGCTGTGTTTTATTTTTCTCCTTCCACAGCACAGCTGTGGAAATACTGCCTTAGAGAGAAGCTATCTCAATTAGATTAAAATAACACTATCAATGACTGAAGAAATAAAATTCTCATTTTTTACACAGCAGCACATTCTTTAAGGCACCAACTGACTTAATTGCAAGTCAAATAACATTGACATTAAAACTAGAAAGAATTATTTCAGATAACATTCTACCTGGAAGATTTTCTCACTGATTTCTCGTTCATGTAAAGGGACTTGCTTATAGTTTCGGAACTCTGCCACCTCCTCACTTCTGAGCTGCAAGAGTCGGAATCTCTTTGATCTATTAAATTCCTCATCAGAAACAAAATTAAATTCTTGCTGCAACTGTTCCAATCTGAAGAAATCAGGAACATGTGCCTCTCCACTTGTAGCAACCTAAATTAGTCAAAAAAATATTATTAACCTTTTCATACCAAGTAAAAAAAGTCTATAAAATAACTTTTGTATTACATGCCTATTGCAATGATGTCCATTTTAATCAACAACAATTGAGATGGATCAAAGTGAGACTGCAAGACTAAGCGTTTTAAGTAGGTTTTTGTCAAGCAAAGTATATGAGATGATACATTTAAAAATACAGTAAAATTCTTAAAACATTAAAGAGTAGGAAAACTTCAACACAGCAGAGTAACCTAGGAAGCTGTACTGTAGAGACAATTCATTCATACAACTTCAGCTATGTAAATAGCTACTTGATATGAGCTTTAGAGAAGTCCCAATTTCTACAACACACCAGATCTCTTTGTGTAATTCCAGTTTGGGCAACTTCTTATTTAATACCGTGTAAGTACACTGGGAACACCCCTGCACTTTAAGGAAACACAAACTTAAAATTCAGTTGTTTTTTTTTTAATTTATAAATTAATCAGTTTGCATATTCCCTTATACCTATTTTTCCCTTATACCTAGAATAGTACTGGATTAATCATACTCATTAATAAATCATTAACCCACTACTAAAGAGATATATAAATCACATATTGAGTAGAAATTTTCCTTCTTATCACTCACACAAGTATGTCCATCACAAATTTTAATGCTACTACCTCCCTGGTATGCATGCAGATTGCCTGAGAAGGTACTGGTGACAGTGACTGGGTGTTTCACATACCCATTAGCCCTACAGCTCTGAAAAAGCTACCTACCATGATCAGCTGCATCAGAGCTGCATTGTTTGGGTCATTTGGATCAAGTTTTGCTTCTGCTGCCCACTTAGCTAGTTTCTTCATGTCAGTTAAGCCCGATGTGCCAATGGATGCAATAGCATCAATATTTTTTAAAGCACTAAAAAGACAGAATTGACAGAACTTATACCTAAAGTACATTGGAGTTAGCAATACAAAAGAAGTATTTTAAATGATCTTAGAAAACCAGAAAAAAAACCTCCTCAAAGCCTAATAAGTAAATTCCACTACACAATTCTTACTTGTAGCTGCCCATCTGAGGGAATGATGTATTGCAGAGGAAAGGGAAAATATAAAAGAACTGTTGGAAAAAGACTTTTAGGTAATAAGGTGCTTGTTGATCCATTTATGATCCACCTACACTATTCCATGCTGCTGATTTCTAGGAAGTAAGATAAATAGCCTCAGCATGAAAGTTAACAAAAGAGTTTTGACAATCCATACTGAAAAGAGCTTCTCAGATGTACAGTCCTTGCTTGCACTGTGTCTTAAATCCTGTCTTTGACGTGTCCCCTGGGTGGCTCTTTCAGACATGCATTGTAGCCTTGTTCTCTGCCCCCTCCCCTGCTGTTTCTGGATAGACCCTGGGGCCCAATTCACTGCCTTGCCATGGCTGGGATGGCTGCCAGCACCCTCCTCTGCCTGTCATAGTCAGCTCCTGTAAGACTCCATGCTGGCTGGTGAAGACACTGCCTGTGCTGGGCCATGCTTGCAGCCTTCCCCCTCGTGCTGCAGCCCTGCTTTTGGTCCTCTCTGACACTATGGAGTTTTTTCATTTACTATGGTGATTAGCCTCTGCAGTTTAAAGTCAGCCTTAGGGAATGCACCCTTGTGTTTTAATCTCATGCTATTCTAGTCTTACTGAAGTCATCAGGTTACTTGTATGCTGATCAGCAAATTACTCTTAACAGCTGCAGCTTGGGTCAAAAGGAGAAACAGTGATTTGGGTGACAATATCTACATAAAAAATTGACAGAATCTAATCAACTGGAAGAGGTACTTGCTCAGTGTTCATAAGCATGGGAAAACTCTTAAGGCTTTACAGTGAAACTACTCAAGGACATTACAACATCAGACTATGCATCATCTCCTTGACTTCACTAGAATTACATAAAAGCAACAAAATAGACAAACTAAAATGTGCAACTTCCTGGCACAGGACAAATTAAATCGTTTTGAATAGAATCATATATTCATTTCTGCAGGTCAACAGGTTTATGATGGAGAAAAGACACAAAAACATATCATCTTGAAATGATCCAAGAGGTAAGAATTTTTCACTGATTAAATTGCCAGCAGTGTCAAGCCCCCATACTAACTTCTACTGCCTTCAAAGACTCATTTTCACAATTAATTACAGAAAAGGCATTGAAAGCATGTGTCTCAATAGCTTCCCCAAATTCACTTGGATAAGAAAGAGCTTAGCAAAATCTCAATGCAAAATCAGCAAAATTATTACAGAAGGTTCCTTGCTAATATATATTTCTTCTATTAGAAATTCATAAAAATGAATTAATCAGCTTGAGTTTAACTCTGATATTGCCTATAAACAATATACTAAAAGATAAAATTCCTAACTGAAAAATATTTACCAAAAAAGTGTACCTACAGAGGGTTACAGTGCAAAGTAAAATAATCTTTAGAAAAATTATGGAAGTTCTGGATTATGAAAGTCTATTTTTTAAAACCACTATTATATCCCATATCTCATGAATCACTGCAAATTCATATTGTATTACCTTGGAATGCCTGAGTTTTGCTGAGACATTGGAGGAATTAAGGGGATTCCTTTTTCTCCAACTGCCCAAGAGACACTACTGGATACTTTCCCAGAGGTCATTAAAGTAATTTTATTGCTACCATCAGCTTCAAATGAAAAGGACACACCTATCGAGTGGAAAGAAAACCCAAAGTAGTATATTTATGCATTCAAACACCATGTCTAAACATTTTAAAATGCCTTCTGTAAATAAGTAGTCAAATAAACTATCCCTTTATATAAAGGGGGGGGTCTCCCATAACATCCTCATAGGGAAGCTCAGGAAGTGTAGGTTAGACAAGTGGACAGTGAGGTGGACTGAGAACTGGCTGAACAATAGAGCTCAGAGGGTTGTGATCAGTAGCACAGTGTCCAGTTGGAAGCCTGTAACTAGCAGAGTTCCCCAGGGGTCAGTACTGGGTCCAGTCTTGTTCAACATCACTAGTGACCTGGATGAAGGGACAGAGCATCTCCTCAGCAGCTGATGACACAAAGCTGGGAGGAGAGGTTGACGCACCAGAAGGCTGTGCTACCATTCAGCAAGACACGGACAGGCTGGAGAACTGGGCAGAGGGGAACTCAGTGAAGTTCAACAAGGAAAGAGTAGAGTCCTGCACCTGGGGAGGAGTAACACCATGTTCCAGTACAAGTTATGGGCTGATCTGCTGGAAAGCAGCTTCACAGAGAAAGACCTGGGAGTCCTGGTGGACAGGAAGTTATCCATGAGCCAGCAGTCGCCAAGAAGGCTAGTGGTATCCTAGGGTGCCTTAAGAAGAGTGTGACTTCCCTCTTTAGTCTGCCCTAGTGAGGCGACATCTGGAATACTGTGCCCAGTTCTGGTCTCCACAGTTCAAGAAAGACAAGGAAATAATGGAAAGTTCAGCAGAGGGCTATACAGATGATTAGGGGACCAGAGCACATCTCTTACAAGAAAAGACAGAGATTTGGGTCTGTTTATCTTGGAGAAGACACAAGGGATCTGATCAATGTTTATAAATATCTAAAGGGTGGGTGTTGAGAGGATGGGGCTGGTCTATTTTCAGTGGTGCCCAATGACAGGGCAATGGGCTGAAACTAGAGCACAGCAAGTTCCATCTGAACATACAGAAAAATTTCTTTCCTGTGAGTGACAAAGCACTGGAATAGGCTGCCCAGGGAAGCCATGGAGTCTCCTTCCCTGGAGACTTTCAAAAGCTGCCTGGACACAAAATTGTGCAACCTGCTCTAGGTGGGGTGGTGGACCAGATGATATCTAGAGGTCTCTTCCTACCCCTACCATTCTGCGGTTCTGTAATGTGAAAGAACTTGATTCTGCTGCATGCTGTGCAGAACTATGCTTTACAAAAAGGGTGAGGATTCCATTCCACCTACAGAAAGCCTTTCCATTTGGTTTTGAAGGAAAGGTTATGCCTTGAAAGCTATGCCAAAGGCTTTTTTTTTTTCTTCACAGACATATACTATTTAACATTTCTGGTAGCTTTCAGATTTAGCATACTGTTATTAATGAAACAACCTCAGAGTCAAAAGAATCATGCACAATTGAAAAGTCAGTTATAAAGCTGTGGGATACACAGTTGTATATACAATCATTATTGTCAATGACATTTACACACACTGTTGTTGTAATGACTTTTTATCACATCTCTTTCTTCCACAGCTTTTTATCTGTTCTTCTGCTATAGCTTGATCTGTCATATATGGCGAATTTATACAAGTCAGTCACCTCAAAATGTTGTTCAAACATTATATAAACTTGAAAGTTCTGTATGCTACTATGTATTATTCTTGTCTTCCCTTTTCCTATCTCTCCATTGCTTTATCTTTCTAAAATTTCAGGGGTAAAATTTGTTGCAGGATATCAACAAAGCAAACGGGAAGACAAATATATGCTCTGCATATAAACTTACACAGCCAGTTTTACAGTGGTTTAAAACATTAAAATCACTGGAGCTATACTGATCAACACCATCTGCTTCCTCTGAAGTGTCAGAGGCCTGATTACTTCAATACTAAAAGAAAAACCCCAACACCGTCTATAGATAGTATATACACATTTTCATTTACATACAGCTTACAATTAGTAAGAAACAAATTCCACAAACTTTAATATTAAGTCTCGTGAGTATTTTATGCGATTCAGTTACATAAACTATAAATGCTCTTAACAGAATTTACTCTGAAACTTAACACCAGCCTACTAGCTACATGGTTTCAGCAAAATGAGAAACACTGAACTGGGAAAGACAGAGTCCTTACCACTCCCAACTCCTTCATGGTCCAACATCACCCGGTGATTGCTGCTGAACTCAATTTCTTCAATAGGAGCACTGCCTGTCAGAACTGTAGTCTCAGGAACAGGTATGAACACTTCAGCCAACAAGGTGGTACTGCTCATACCCATTGTTTCATATATCTAAAAAAATCCCATGGTAACAGACATAGTGAAAAAAGTACACATTTATTTGTGAAAAATTGTAAAACTATTGTAGGGTATTCAACAAAAGGTTGTACAATGACTTAAGCATGAAATAAATATAGTGCCTTAAGTTATGTACTTTCTAAAATATCCAATTAACAGGCACTTCAGCTGTTAGCAGCTAACTTGGTCTGAATTTTCTTAAAAGTATATCCTCCTCACCTCTCTAATGTACCTGAGAATAGTACAGCCAACTCTAGGCTTTAAAGAGCACCACTGTACACTATACAACTGCTTGTGACAGTCACTGGTATGAGGTGAAGCTGCCAGCAGGATTCTGCTTCATTAATCCTCCCTTACCATGAAAGGCAGGGTAAGGCACACAGTCCCTCTTCTGGCAGTTACTGCAGGCTGCTTCCCTCTTTCCTGGCCAGCTGCAGGCTCTGGGATGCAAGTGATTTCTCCATTCATATGTTTTTAATCCAGAAAGATGGTATGTTTGCCCTCCCCTTTCAATATGTGCATTACATAAACAGAGCAAGCACTGGGTGTACATCCTCCCTTGAACTACCAGTGATGTAGAACAGAAGTAGTAAGATCCTGACAGTGTTCCTGCTAAAAATATACTGTATTTGCTCTGAAAATTATTATGTGACTCATTCTTGAATTCATACTTTAAATGGGGGTGGTTTGAGTTAACTGTACTTTGATCAAGTGCAGTTATGGACAGAACTAGCAGTGAATTTTTTTCTTCTCCTCTTCCAGTAAACATTATGACTATTTTGCTTTGCAGACAATAATGCTTTAAGATGACCATTTTTGGCAAGCTTATCTGCAACATAAATTAGTTTTTCTAAAAATAAGAGGCTGCTCCACTAACATTTAATCACATCTCAATTATTTAGCTTCCCCCACGCAGATCATAGTCATGTAATGGATATAACACACACATATACATAAAATTAAATATATATATATAATCACAAATATAAAAAATATTAGCAGCAAAGCTAGGGAAGCAAGGAAGGGTTATAAGACTGATCATTTATAAAGGGTCTTTCACAGGTTTCTCAGTCTTTACACTAGCATAGAGCAGAATACAAGCACTACAGCAGCAATTACATTTCATACTATCTTTTAAAAAATTAAGATGATAAATCATTATCTACCTGTAGTTTTAAACTCTCTGGCCAATTGAATATTTGTAAATTGAAAATCTGTCCAAAGTGAACTCTGAAATCTGAACTTATTGGTCGGGTAACAGTCCTTGATACTTCTTTGGAGTTGAAAAGGACTTTTATAAATGCCGAGCGTTTCTTCACATCTTCTCGTCGCAAAACTTCTGCTCTGTAAGTCAAACAAGCTGTCACACCATTTTTAATAACATTTTTACTCTTTGGTTATTTTTCATAAGCAATTGATTACTCAAGAGGAAATAGTGGTCACCTAAATAAGAGTGGTATTCTTCTAAAAATGTCATTACAAAGGAATGACTTGATAACTGTTAGTTAAAATTATTATTGTTTTATCTTATCATGTATATGAAATGATTTAAAAATTAACAGGTCAAGTTCTAGGATCCTCAAAGCCACAAAGAAAGAGTTCTCTAGGGCTACAAAATAACTTTCTCCTCCCTTCCTCCAAAGCACAACAAATGATATCAAATTAAGTTAAGACTCAAAGCTTTCAGTCATTGAGAGTAGAACAGCCAAGCAATATTCCTTGATGAGACTATTTGCTGAATCAGTAAGAAATTACTTCAGAAACAGAAGTTGTACCAGTTAGGCTGAACAGAATGGTGAGCACATGCTTCTGAAGTTGTATGAACAATCAATTAATAAATAACAGCAGAAAATAGTAAACAAAGTACTTTGCAGGCCAACGTTTACCTTACCGAGGACAAAGCTCATTTGGAGTTACACTTCCTGACAGGACCAGTTCAGGAATTAGAGCAGGCTCTCCAGGTTTCCTCCTGCAGTTGCCAGCTTTTTCTCTAACCTGCTGCTCTATTTCCAGACTACTGGCCATTTTAGGTGGGATGGGTTTTACACGTTCCTCACCAGGATCATAATCTTCTAATGATTCTTCTTCTTCATTAATATCTTTTTTCTTCTTTTTCTTCTTGGACTTCTGCATATAAAAATAATAATGTTCTTCCTGAACTTCTTTCAATCAGTAGAGTTTTGGTTTGTTTGGTTGTTTTTTGGTGTTGTTTATTTTTTTTTTCTCTCTCTCTCTCTCTCTAGTTCTCTTGATTCTCAAGTGATAAACATGTATAAGAAATAACTGTAATTTTAAAATCACCACATAGGAAAGTAAGATTTCTCTCATTCTACAGTACTACTTCAGATTCAGAATTCAGCAATGCATTCCATTCATATGCTTCAAAAACATACTGTGCTTCAAACAAAACATTTATTTAACCTTCCCAACCAACTTACAAAATAAACATGTTTCTTCAACGTTCAGCTGACCTCTCATTTAGCTTGAGTTACCATGTGCATTCTGATAGGATTGAAGAAAGGTTACTCAACTGGTAGACACAGTTGTTCAAGATGTATTGCCTGCATACACATTGACAAAGTGAATGCACAAGTGCCACAAACTTTGGCACACAAGCTTCTTAGCTTAACAGTACCTTTAGCATGAGCATAATGGAACTCTTCCTTCTTTTATGCCAAACTGAAGAATAAACAGAACACCACATGCCTTTCAGCATCTCCTAAAGTGCAGAGCTCATGTTTGTGCATGTTCAGCTTTAAACAAGTGCAGACTCGTCTACTTCCGCAGAGTTGCGGATTACTCGGACACACAGCTTGCTTGAGAGCACTGGCCACCTCATGATTGAGGACACCATAAGCAGAAGAGGACGAGGCAAGGAAAGCAGCTTCTCCTCACGAAGGACACATTTAGCCAAACAAATTTCTTGACATACTTTTATTAATAAACATTCTTTTTTTCTTAGCAAAATTTTATGCCACCCTTTGTAGCATAAAATTATGACTAACACAGTAAGAACACACTGAGAGCAGCTTCGGCCGGAACTACCCATTGTGGTATTCGTGAAGGCAAAACTGCCTCGATGGGAACTGTTTATCTACGTTAGGATCAATACTGAGGGCTGTCTGCCTTCATTTTATGCACCTTATTCTACAAGTGAATTGATATGATACTAATGAGCTGTGCCCACTTGTGTTCTGATAACCGGAATTTCCAATACCTGCAGGTCAGCTTTCCCTCATTTTAACTGCCTTCCATAGATGTTGCATGTATGTGAAAAAAAATAAATAAGTTCAGTTTTGGGATATTCTTGAAGAAAATTTTGCATGAAATGACAATCAACTACTTGTTGATTCGAAACACTCCATAATTATTTTGCTTCACTACTCGTACACACACACAAAATTCATCTTTTTCCTTTGTAACAAGGACGTGAATTTAATGGAAATACTGCAAACCAATTACATTTAAAGAAATAACTGCTGAAGTGCTGAAAATTAATATCAGGAAGACAATGCTCCTCAAAAACATAGCACATGTAAATTTCTTAATTAACAATTCATTAACTAACGAATTCTAAGTGGAGAGAATGTATTCAAATATGTTACGAAATGCATGCAGACCTGTCCCAAAATTATTTTTTTTTCCCTGTATCACAAGGACAAATTTTCAACAGATTTAGGAATAATTTCTTTTTTTTGTGAAACTGAATGACTTAAACAAACCTGTGTCTTCTTCCAGGATTTCCACTCTTGTAGCTCAGTTTTATATTCCTCCATTTTCTTTTCGTATTCTTCCATACATTCTTCTAGTAATTCATTTATCTCAGCCTGAATTTCTGCTTCATAGGCTTTTTCATCCAGTCTGTGATCAACCTCTTCCCTTCAAAACAAGGTATCCAGATGTTGCATAAATTAACCTAAGGGCTACAATTAAGCCTATAATATAGTACATAATTATACTTCGATATAATTTCATTATATCCAAAGTGTTTTCTATTTTAAAATATTAGCATAGAGAGTCTAAGGGTTGACAGCAGATAGTTACTATCCACAAATAATATAATTCTTTTTTCTTTCCTCTTTAGACTTTAGAAATTCCTTTCTGTTACAGTAATTCTTATTTTTATCTCCCTTCCCAAACTGAGAAAGAAGAGTGGCAGGTTTAACTACTGCCAGACTCTACTCAAATTCTTTCTTTTGCAACCTTCGTAGCAGAATTTTAAGTTCCCAAACAGACCGGTCTTACTCAAACTCCACTGCCAGCAAACAAAGTACAAAATCTTTTATCAAAACATACTTCCTCAAATAAAGTTTCACGGGTGTGTTAGTAAACTTCTGAAAGTCACGAAGGGATTTCATCTCTTTCCAAACTTTTCTAATGGCCTTAAGCAACATTCTGTCTTTTTCTTCCTCAGCATCACGAAGTCTTCTGGTCTGCCTAGAAACATACACACATATGCACAAAATCAATCAGAATTATATAACTTGGTAGAACAACAGAGTGAAAACTTGCGAAACCAAAGGCCAAGTGATGTGGGTTTCAGCTTGATTGATGGCTGCAGTGTTTTAAATCAAACGAGCATAAAACCCAGACTTGAAGATGGCAGGATTTGATTTCCTTCTGTACTCCAGTCTCTTGTATTTTGGACAATATGACTTCAATTACAATTCATTCTCTAGAGATCTCAAAAGTTTTCTGAAATGTTTTTTACAGCTGTACAGCATTACAAACATTTTAAAGTCAATTAATGTAAACAACAGCACAGGAAACCTACACTGCTGCTATGAAGTAATGCTTATAACAATCACACATTACAAAATACATTTTAAACTTAACATGCCTCTAGCTCCAGTAAAAAGGACTTGCAGAGATGAAGTCATGTAGTAATGTATGAAGTAATGCAAGTCCTTTGACAGCCCTTCAAGGGCTTTCTGTTAACACAAACAAAATTAACAGGGCTTTTTTTTTTTTCCTCAGAATTGGTATTTCACATTTACACTCTCTAATCTGCTTGTAAAAGAGCTACTCATCAGCACATCTAATAATGAACACACTCCTCTGATATAAATGTCTATGCAGCACAAGCACAGACTGTTTCCAGTACTATCTTGGTAGCTAAACATGTCTAGTAAAAATAATGTGATTAAAAAAAAATAAATAGAAGACATAAACCAACACATTACTACTTGTAGTATTCAAGAGAATGTGGAAGACAGGAAGGCTGAATTAGACCATAGAGAAGAAATACATCACACATTATTTTAAAATATAAGCAAATTTAGTAAAAATAATAGAGAAGAAATACAGGCTTTCCAGAAAGCAACACAATTCACTTCTCTGCTTCATTATCTAGTGGTTTGAATATTATTTATCCACGCAGCTTAACTACCTTTGTTTACCAGGTGAGGCAAGAAGACAAAGATATGGGGAACATATAGGTCAGTAATTACACTTATCTAATGTGGTCTACTTGGAAGCAGGAATTTCACCTCTGCTAAAATACATCAGTGGGAAGAGCCTGAAACCTGCAATCTGCAGCATATGTTGTCTTCCCCCTCAGCAAACGAGGATGGTAGGACTGAAATTGCCAATTTGCAAGTTTTCTGTATTGCGAGGATGCTTCTTCCTCAAGCTGATGGAAAACTACAGCTCAGAGCACACATCCGTTATGCTATTGGAGGGTGGAGGAAACAATTAGATTATTTTCCATGCTACACTCTCTCCACATCTGTAATTTCTCATGAGTGTACTACTTTGACCATCAGGGAAATGAAATGTTAAGACAAGAGACAAGGCAGGTCAGATGTTTTTATCAACATATGTGGTCAAAGTTAGCATTAAACACCATGACAGTAAAAATTCCTGAGGCCATCTGAGCCTCATATGTGTAACAACTTCCAACAACAGAGCTGTAACCAGAAAGAATTATAGATATAGAAGCCCTAGAATAATCTGAGCCAAGTTCATCTCACGTTACTTACGCAACACTGATCTCACTGATTTCAGCTGAGTTTGTCCCAATTCATAATCATGTGACAGTAAACTAAAGCACTCAAGACCTAGAAAAACACTTAAGATATCCAGAAGGAATATTTTATCTAATTAGAATGAACCATCAAGAAAGCCTCACAGTTGGTGCACAAATCCAAGAATCTCATTCCCACAGTGAAGGAACCTCCTCATTACTATTCTCATGCTTTCCCTGGTGAGAGGCTCTGGCTCTGAGGTACTGTATGGTAACTGTGTATCTCCTGCTCCTACCCTGCCTAGAAACATACACACATATGCACAAAATCAATCAGATTGATTGATCTAGCAGATGTGTTAAGAAAATATTAATAAAAGTATTCCTTTTTCAATGGAAGAAAGACGTTGTCCTTCAGTATAAAATAATACATTATAGACTTCTTTCTGTATGTCCTACACAGATACCAATGTATGTTCACAAGACAGTGAACTGGAAGGATGAAAATCTGATGAAGCAATTCTAAAACTAAGAGTAGGGAGTGGATGTGTAAGTGTAAGCACACACAGATTTCAAGGATAAAAGCAGAACTGTTATGGAAAAAAAAAAAATTTAGAAAAAAAAAAAATTGACAGGCTGAGAGAGTTGGGGTTGTTCATCCTGGAGAAGAGAAGGCTCTGGGGGGGACCTTAGAGCAACCTTCCAGAAAGCAGGGAAGGGTTTATTCACAACAGTTTGTAGTGACAGGACAAGGGGTGATGGCTTTTAGCTAGAAAAGGGTAGATTTAGGTTGGACATTAGGAAAAAGTTATTTAATATAAGGGTGATACATCACTGGAAGAGATTGCCCAGAGAGGTGATGGAGGCCCCATCCCTGGAGGGCCAGGCTTGATGAGGCTCTGAGCAGCCTGACCTAGTTGGAGATGTCTCTGCTATTGCTGAGGGGTTGGACTAGATAACCTTTAGAGGTCCTTTTCAACCCAATACATTCTATGATTTTTTAAATATTGCATTATCATGTGACACATTATTACATCACCCTAAACTTCTATTTACATTATTGCCTACTTTAAGATTGTGACTATTTTTTTTTTAATTACGTACTAGTTAAAAAGCTCTTCAGCATGGATCTCCAAATTAACTTAATTTTTATCATCCTGCTTACACTTACAGCTCACCACTGACCATCTGCCAAAAATAATACTGACTTTCACTACCAAGCCCAAAACTGTATTTTTACTAGCCAGTTACTGTCCAAGAACAATAACTGTAATCTTGCAAAATAAAAATATTAACCCATTGGCTAAAACATGGCCAAAATACCTAAGAATGGGAAGTGAATCAAGAACACTTGCGTAATGAGGAAGAAGATGGAAAAAAATAGTTTTGTCTGCTCAAAAAATTACATGCTTGTATTGTTGTGTGCACTTTATGCATCCAGCTGATGTCTACTGAAACCATATTTTAATTAAATTTTAACTGTGCAAAACACATCATTAAATATTTACTATGTAGTTCATAAAAGGTAAACAAATTAGACTATTTTTGAATCTAGTTTTCAGCCTAAGGTCTATTTTCTTCATAATTTTTTTTACTCGACTTACCAGTAAGAACTCTTAAGCCCTCAAAATTTTTCTACAGCTCTTTACAGCAGAATTTAAAAGCCTGAGATGGATCATATTCTGTACTCACATGGAAAGGAAAAGTGGAATGCAGTTTAAGAAACAATGATTTAATGAATCCATACGTACCTGATCTCAATTTTGTATTCAGGTATGCTCTGTTGTGCCACAGGTCTAGGAACACCAGCACCACCACCATCTATACCACATTGCACAGCATTCCTCAAAGCATGCAGCTTAAATGAACAAACAAGCAATTAAGAGAGGGTTTGACATTTATGAGGCATACAGTGTAATGCATGAAAATAGTTAACATGAAAGTTAATTACTATATAACAGAAAACTGGATTGCCTTTACCCTATATTTATAGGGTTTTTTCCTAGGTATGTGAGATGCTCGTTCTTCAAGATGAAACTATAATCAACATCCCTGGACATATGAGGAAGATTTATTGACATTGATCACTATGACATATCTAAACAAGGGGAAAAAGACTGATAAACCTTATTCTGAAAGCTCAAGAATCAAACAGTAAGGGAAAAAAGTAAGGCTGCTAAAAACACAGCATCTATTAAAGTGTTTTTTGGGACTAGGAAGAGACACTAAAGGTAACTCTAGAAAATCGAGAAACAACAAAAATGAATGGAGAGTGGATTCGATGAGTGCATTACAAAGGTTGAGCATCTTGCAACGAAGCATTTACACATACCATATGGCATGTAACATCTGGAAGAAGAGAAGCTCTAAGGACAAGACAGAACTGGGAACAAAGGTCCAGTTTAAATACACTTTTCAAGCCGTACTGTCAAGACAAGAGACCACCCCTTCAACTAAGACTTAAAGGCAGGAATCAAATGATTACATAGAAGATGGAATAGAAAAATATATATGTCTGTAAAGAAAAGAGAATACAAAGGACTGGCAAGGAGAAAAGAGAAAAATAAGAAACAGCAGTAGGATAGGAATTAAAATTTTAGTTGTTATATTGCTGTAGATCTCCTTAATTATAACACTGAATGTGAAACCTAAATGCCAAATGGTGCTGCAGGAGATGAAAGGAACTACAACCAAAGTAGAAGCAATGAAAATAAAATCTTTGCTCCCTGATTTATATATATTTTTTTAAACAAATCTATCAAACTAGAGAAATAATATAACTGAAGAGCAGGAAACATGCAGCTGAAAACATGTATGGGCAACCACAGAGTGAAACTCACTGGTATTAGAAAAAAAAAAAAAATCAAGGAAATTTTGAAAGAAACAATAACTGAACACATGGAAAACTGCTAGTACCATCTGGGGCACAGAGAGCATGTTTCGTGAAAGGAGACAGACAGTGAAGTTTCTTTAGCCTGCCAAAATGAGGACTGAGAGGTGACTTAAGATAAAAAAGCAAGCATCAGAAGTGAGTAAGGAGAAGCCCACTGGGACATGGTATGGAGGGAGAGGAAAAGGGAAGATGAGTTGTTTAGGCTATAGAACAACCTGACTGCAACAATCTGGCCATTAAAACTGCCTTTCTGTAGCAGAAAGGTGGCTAAAATACCTAAATGTTAAAATCCATCTATTCTATCAAATCCATTGCCTATAATAGTGGAAAAATATTGTGGAAACACTCAACAAATCCCTCCCACACATAAGTTCCTGTAACAGAGGCAGGGAGAACTCAAATGTGCTCTGACTGTTTCATGGAAAACTAAAGCAAATTCTTCAAAAGTAGTAACAGACTAAAGTATACCGAAGAATTATTTTGACACGCACATTGCATACAATAATTGTTTTTCCTTTATAGACCTTTAAGGTAGAAAACCACTGTCACATTTAGTTTACAGAAATGTGAATTTATATGTACTTAATAATCAATTTTTAACAGACCAGCCATACTACATAGAGCTAAGCCTGATCACAATATTTATCTTACATTTCTAAAGAATTATTTTTTCAGATTTCAAAATAATTTTAAAACTCTTTAAAAATATTCTTGTGCATCTTGATGTTAGAGTTGTACTAACAATCCCTAAGGGTATGCAGAGGGTGAGCAGCCCAGACAAGGTTATGCAACAAGTCGGTCATGGACCAGGAATAGCAGTCTACATTCATCCTAGAGTTCTGAGGTATCAAGAGTGACACAGTAAATATGACAACAGCATGCATTTAAAAAACAACATCTGTCACAGATATATACCTGGAAATAGGTCATCAATTTTTGTAAATTTGGTGAAAACAAACTGCTTCCTTCTACTTTAAATCACCAACTGAAAATAAAGTTCACCGAGTTCTCTCCATCCTTGAATACTGTCTTTTGCTCTCTGTCTGTCAGAGCTGCTGGACAGAAGCCTGTAAAGTCTTATCTGTCATTCACTGAAAAAAACATTTTGGATACTCTAAAGGAATACCGTGTAAATGTTATTGTATTCTAACAATTATATTCCCTTCACCTCAGAACCTGCATCGAGTTCATTGCAAATAGATGGTCAAAGAAATTAATAATCTTAAAAATACAGTTCTGCACACAACACACAGCAACCCAAATACTTGGGTTTTTACCTTCTGCAAAATGCCATTCATGACATACAATTGGAATTTCGTCACTCTACTCTGAAGGAACAAACTCAGCTTTTACCTTAAACTGTTACATCATTATCACAATAAGCTATGATGATGGACCAGAAATACCTTGTCTGTGAGAAGCTTGGTAAGATTCTTCTGTTTTCTTGCTAAATACTGATCATATAACTGAGCCAATTTAGCTGCTAACACATGCTCACGGCTAAAACAGGGATGATGAGTGAATATCAGTCCAGAAATATCAATGTCCAATTGAAATGGCCCCTGAAAATCTCCAGGTCCAACAAGATACTGATTGCCAGCTGTCATTTTTATTGCCTGAAAGAAAAAAAAAAAAAGATTTACAAACACTGAAAAAACTATCTTGTAGTATGGCAGACATAATCTGTCATAAAAATGACATCACTGAATTCCTTATAACTATTTTTTTGCATATAAAAACACCCCTAAGCTGAATGTCTTACTTTCAACAGTGATTTGGGTATTTATATTTCCCTGTTGATGTAAACAGGGTGTTCTTGAAAGATAAGCTTGGCTTATCTTTACTAAGATCTAAGCAGCAATCTCTTTTCCTGCATGCAGAAAGACTCTACATAGATCTCTGGTACTGAAGGCATCCTGAGAATTGTGTATTTCTAACCAGCATCAAAGGGCTGCATTCAAATCTGTATCAACAGCAGCAGACAGAAACACTTGGGGGTCCCAAAAAGAGTAATCTCCTTTAATGTCTAAAAAGTCAGTTTTTCCAAGAAAGTAATAATATGCTAACAAGCAGAACAAATAAGGCTTGTTTAAAGCTTTCTGAATGGGTTTAATTGAAACTTATTTTGATTTACACTGACTGCACACCGCTGCTTGCCAGGGTAGGTATATCCTGTGGTTGAGGGAATAAAAACAAACAAACAAACAAACAACCCACCCAAACAAAATGAAGGTCTGAACTGATGCACCATAACTCCAAACTAGTTGCTTTCTACATGACTGAATTGCATGTAATTTATTTTGGACATGCACATGCCCTTCAATTATTTCTCTCAAACTGCAGAGAGGACCTCTATCCTGTTTGCTAAGTCTGTCCACCAAATTTCTACCACAAGGAGTTTTATAGATACGGAAATACAGGAAATACCCTACTAAGGCATGAGAATATGCAAGGTTGCCTTACAGAGAACTTGGTGACACACAGATGTGAAGCAGTTTGTCATTGACTGTCACTTACTATTTTAAACAGTACTACTGGCTAATCTCTTCTGTATGCGCTATTTTTACAGAAAAATACAGGTGGAATATGCTTGAAAAAGTAGAGCAAATTTAAAGACCAGTTGTGGAACCCAAAAAAGCAACCAGTACTCATGGTTCTTGGCACAAAACCCTTCAGCTCACTCAGGTTTCTGGTCCAGAAGAGCTGCGATGTCTGGTCTCAGGAACCAGACATATGAAATACACCTACCTTTCCATACACTGTTTTAAGTTCGGGTGCGATATCTTCTTCCAGTGAAAATATTGGAGGCCTAGTAGAAGATTGCTTAATTGGATTAGGCAATGCTAATATTTTGCCATCGTCACCAAACCACTTCTTCCCCTACAAAAAATACCAACATTATTTTACATTGTTCCTTACTTTATATGGAAATGACTTGCCAAATTATAATTCTTATGAACAGCAATTATGGAAGAAAAGGTGACTATGAATTGCGACTGAATTAAGAAAAACTATTCTAAGACACCAAAATGAAATCTCCAAATATACTATAGACAAGGTTTGAAATCAACAGACCAAGCGCTTGCTCGAACTTTAAATATACTAATTTTTTTTTCCTTTCAACATTCAGTGTTACAGATTTGAAAGAAAAAAAGAAATTTAAAAAAATCACATACATCACATTTAGATGTTTTCTTAAATCACTAAAATGGAAAGCATTGCAATGTTTTGCACAACTGCCACCCACATCTTCAAATTGTATTAAAAAAATCATAAAGCAAAGAATTAAAGAGCTTAATGGCAGCTCAGAGAGAACATTTATCAAAGCATCTCTCAATTTTTCTAGTCCACAACCTGAACAATTCATCTGCATCTGTGAAAGTACAGAATGTAACTATCTTACACACAAATTGCTATCCATGGCTTCACATGTTAAATATTGTCCTGATTGTCCCTCTGCTCTCATTACCTGGATTCAAGCATAGCTTAAAACAGTGTAGCTGCTGAAAGATGCTGGCCTGCCCTCTTATTCCCACACCTAGTTTTAGATGAGCCTATAACCAAATTTGTTGTGGTAACATGGTGAAGCAAAACAGAAAAATAACTGAGTTGAAGCGGGCCAGTTAAAAAAAACTTTTAATAATCGGATCTGATTCATTAAAGTACCTCTGCTAGCCCATGAAGAATTCACAGAATTCATAGAATTAATTAAACAAAATATAAAGGACAACTCCTGCATAGTAGCTTAAATATATGCTATACACACTTTACCATTTACAAGATAAAAACAGCAGGATAAAACACATATGGGAGCATCTGGGTAGGTGTCTTGTAAGCCCATCCTTAGAAATCTAAAATTATTCTAAAACCTCTCTAGATAATCTAGACCACTATTTATTAGAGTTTGATCAGTAAATTTCTACGAGTCCATAACTTCCTATTATCCTCAGTGGTCACAGAAAATATCCATTCCATATTGCTTCCTTTTGTTAACATCTTCTAGTAAATAATATGCAAGATCTGGGTGCTGTTGTTAAGTCTTTATATATATATACACACACCCCAATAGCTCTGACAGCATTCTATTAAAAAAGTAAATTATAATTATCCCTGTTGTAGTGGCAACTAAACTCTGGCACAGACAACTGAAGTGCTTTTTTCACCAGCAGGCTACAAGCAGAGCCAGGGAAGACATGAGTTTCCTAAGACCCAGTCTGGTTCTCTGACCACTGGGATACACTAAAACACCCTCCTACAAATACCCACATTTCCTGATGTTTAGTGGTGTTAGACATTATAAAGACGAAAGCTACATATTACCATGATCACCCACCTACTTAACTATAACAATATAAATTACTGATAAAGAGTTTTTAAAAGACAGCTAAAAAGGTACTTACTTGCTCCTGTCTGAGTATTCTGTTTTCTAAAATATTTTGATTAGACTGTGATACAAAGGGCCTTTCACCTGTGTAAAGACCCTCATCTTCAAGGTACCTAGGCTGCATGTTTCCAGGCATCTTCTCAGAAGTGGGCACTAATGATGAATAAAATACAAGAGGATGTAAAATATTGCATAACTCTAGTTTTAGTTTATTAATTCTCTAAGAGCCTACACCATTCTTAAAATGACTGGCACTGCATATTAAGCATGCTGTCAGAAATATTTTCCTAACTGGGGAGGAAAAAAAAAAAACATAAACATATATATATATAAAGAAAATAGGTCCTTTTTAATCAGGACAGGTCGACAGTTTAAGTCCATCATAAAAGTGTCACGATTCTTCTAAACAGATAATTAAACATTTCCTCATGAAAAAAAAAAATCTTCAAATGAATTAGTGGAGTTAAGTTTTAATGGTTGCTTGCATAACAGTGTAAAAACCAATTAGCAGTAACAGCTGACTAAACAAACATTACTGTCTTTCCCATATAAAGTGAACCTTTAAGATTAAACTACTGTTAGTAGTTTGCTTAAGCTACTCTCTACAAAAATCAGAGCATACATAAAAAGTCATGTTAGCCCAACAGCAGCAGGTGGAATTCTTTAGAGCCTGCCTGCAAGATTATTTCTCTGACTTGTATGGGCTCACTAATTTTCAAGGAGCAATCTCAGCGAGAGATTATATTGAGAGTTACAATAAACGTTACCCCTTAAATCAGAATACAGTGGACCACAGTGGAAGCAATCAGAACTAAGTTGCAAGACATTGAAAAGCAGAGGCACCTAATGACAAATACTTTTGACAGCACATTGCAAGCTGTGCTGATACCAGTCTGCTACAGACAACAGAGATTAGTTTCTTGGAGAAAATTGCAGATGTAGCCAAGTGAGGAAATATCGTAAATTATAATCTGCAGTGTGTGAACCACTCTTAGTACTTAAATGTGTACACCTAGTAAACTGTTGCATACATTAAATAATGTAATAGCTAAAGAGCAGTGAAAGAGGGGGCCAGCATCTTGCATTTACTATAGACAACTCAAAGGTAATTGCCCCAGAGCAACTCATGTGCCCCAAATTCACTTGCCAGCACACCAGCTGGTGATCTGCTGAGGAGTGCATGTTCTGGGTTAATCCCTTTTGTCAGACTGGATGGTCAGCGTCAGGGAACCGCAAGTATCTCACTACTGCCACAGACAGTCTGATACAAGATTTTTCAGCACATCAAAGGGGCTATGCAAAACCCAGGAACAAAATGGATAAGCACAATCTTCATACCTGCTAGCATGCTGGGAATGAAGAGAAATTCTTTTTCCTTTTTCAGTTGCTCAGAATAGCTTTCACAAACAGCAGGTTTCATTACTAGAAAATCTTCATCTGTCTGCCCCATAATGAATAAATCATCATCTTTAAATAGGCGTACATCTTCATCCTATGGTTTAAGTGCAAACATACATGTTAGTTTGTCTGTTTCTTAAAACGGAGATCTTTAGAAAGTACACTTTCAGAATTTTTAAGGAAACAGAAGTTGCCATTTTGTATTATATGATTAAAATTAGTTCAAGAAGTCTGAATAAAAATATGAACATTTATTCTATAGCCCACACCATTTCATCCTCTTCTTGTTCATCCTCATAGGTTTCTACACACTCTTCTTCTGCTTCCTCCTCTTCATTTAATTCATTTCTTTTCCTTGCTCTAGCCTTTATACTCCCTGGTTCAGGATCAAAATTGAAGGTAAAGAAATTATATGCTTCTTCAGCAGAAGGAAAATCATTCTGGAACTAAGAAAAGAAGACAAAGAAATTTTAATATAATATTTATATGAAATTTAGGACAACTGAAGATATCTTTCATATAATTGTTTTTGTTGGAAAAGACTTTTAAGAATCCTCAAGCCATCTGTTAACCCAGCACTGCCAGATTCTATTAATAATAGCAGAAACAGCACGTGTCAGCAGTTGTCACAGGACAATAATTATTTTATCTCAAAGCGAACTCACCCAAATGCTGAAGTTAACTGAAATTTTTAAATGATATATGAAACTTTCTCTATTGCTGCATGATTATTTCATTAAGTATTTCTTGCAATGTTTTATTACAAAAAGGTTACCTGGTTTAATTTTAACCAGCTTATATTTTTAAATTTAAACAATTTACAAATAACAAATGCCTAAGTTTAAATTCTAGCCATAACACAGATATCCAAGTGAATTATAAGAACAGAAATTTCAAGTGGTATTTTGCTTATGAAGGAACGAGGACCCTCTAGTGTCAGCATAAATCCTCTAATTAAAGTATTAACAGTAGCATTATGTTGCTAATAAATATCAGTATACTAATATGTAAATTGCTGTAACTACCAACTGGTGGCATTGGATAAGAAGTGTTGAAACAGAAGAAACATTTGTCCTCCAAGCTCCAGTCACTGTCCAACTGGATTTTTTTTTTCTATCAAAACATCCACTGCCATTCTTATATTTGATGAGGGCTCCCTTTTATATACCAGTTGCTGGAATACACTGGTTTTGAATTTTAAAATGAAATAAAATTGTCTGCTTTTTCAAACAGAATCATGAAGCCATATAAAATTTAAACGAAATTAGTACCAGTTATTGTAATGAAGGAATTGATACTTACTGCTGACTTTTGCTTAAGCTTTTTTACAGAATCACGAAACTTTATTTTTGGTGGTAAGTGGGATTCATCCTCTTGCTTCTCCTGAAGTTTATCATTATCAGACTGTATAAAAATATTTATACAAGACTTACAGCATGCATTTCCTGATCCATTAAAAAAAGACACAGCTAAATACAGAGATTAGATACCACACTTTCACAGCAGAAAGAAATAATAAAAAAACAACACATTCACTTTGGAAGCAATTATACTGATTTTATATTTATTTCATATATCATATATTTTGTATATCTAATGATTACTTAAATCCTTTCTCCTCTGAGTCAAGAAAAAGACTGTAGAGTATCAAGAAATGGCTCACAGTATTAGTGTTAGGTTCCTTCAGTGGTAGTGAGACCACTGTTTCTGCACTCCCAAACACAAGCCACCACATGCTCACCTCTGCAAGGGGGAGAAATGAGGTAGTGACCTGAAATCTTCCCTTCTCTACAGAGGAGAGACAGACAGTCAGCAGCAATCAGGTAGCAGCAGCAAAGGTGCTGCAGCCAGACACTGATGAGCAGAGAAGGGTATCTATGAGCTAAGACCAGCTTCTCACTGAGCCCCTGCTGCCATCAGGAAAAAAACACCTGGTATTGTTCAAAAAAGGTGGTGTCCATTATTTGTGTGATTAAATTAAAAATGTATTATTCATTTTGTTCTCTCTCAAACAGTTATGCTGGGCTACTCTAAGACTCCATGGATGACTCTCCTCTACCTTTCCACATTGTTATCAGTTTCCAGTTTTCTGAAGCCTGTCCATCCCTTCTTGCGGATCAATGTAAGCATCAGTGGTTCTTAGGTTTCCTCAGGAAGTTTGCTTTACTGCTTCTAAATGATTTTCACCAAGCCCAGTCAACAAAAACACATCTAACATTCTACCTGCTTTTCCTCCTGTCACTTGAATTCTTAGATTGAAGGAAGACACGTCTCAAGTTTACATGTATCCAACCTCAAGTTCAAAAGTGTAGCATAAAACCCAGGCAATCTGATAGCCACTTGCTTAACAAGCCTGTACTTCACAGGCATGTCAATAAGTACAGGAAACAAAACTAACATATGGAAGATTTCAGCTGTATTTTATATAAAATTAGTAACCAACTTTAATAGTAGTATAAATTTCACATTTTCCTAATGCAAATGTATTAAAACAATAGTAATTAACTGAAAGCTGTGACAATTAGATTTTACAAGAAATCTCTGCCAAAATCCTTCCCCACAGCCTACACAATTAGGTAAATCTCCCTCAGACAAACAATCTAGCCAGGCTGATTCACATAGTTGGAATTGCAGATAACAATGTTACTGCTAAATGCTGTGATTTCCTGGGCATGCACATTCTTTGGAATATGTTTTCTACAGGCAAGCAATCTCTTTGTGAATTCTGAACAACATCTGGGTGCAAGTTCTGCACAGGCACAGCTTTTGTTATTTTCTTAATACAAAATTAATTTTCTAACAACAAACAAGCTTATACTAAAACGAACTGAATATCAAATAGTAACAAGGAAATACAATACAGTACAATGACACAAAGTTAATATCCAGCCTTTAGTAATTACACTGTGACAATTTATATATACACTGGTCCTTTCTGTTACAATAACTTTAAATACTTCACAGCATCTTAAGCAACAGATGTCATGGACCCATAAGTGAGAGACATTTCACATGATAGCTACACTGTAATAAAAGCAAATGATTATCGCTAAATATGTATATTAAAATCAATCATTAGAAAAGTTCCTTATTGGTTAATTATTCAAATAATAGTTTTTATCCCATTAAAATAAATTAAATGGATCTTCAAAACTCTTGTGTAGTCTTTGATTCATTTAATGATTCACGTTCACTTTCTTATTACCAGAATAACAAGACACAATGCACCTACTTACCCCGTTATCCAGTTTGACTTCTGTTTTCCTTTCTCTGATGTTTTTTAAACGCCTTGGTCGTGGACTGGGGTCTTCTTGCAATAAAGTAATTTCTGCTTTTGTCTAAGTAAACACAAAAAACAGACAGCTGTAACAGAAATATAGTAAGACCAGTAATTCCCAGGAATTCAACAACTTATGCATGTTTGTGTTAGGGACAGAACCTTTTAACTATATAATCAGCTTAAGTGATTTTACAGACCTTGATGTTAATACTACTTATGAAACTGCACAGTAAGCTTACAAGGAAATCCACTGATTTCAAATACTGTAAGGATTTTTTTTGACAAAACCACAAAAGGATCTTGTACTGATTACATTGTATGAGTTATAAATAAATGACAACTTTTATATTATTATGAAATAAAACTTTAGAAAACTTATAGCAATAGAAATACATTGGAAAACAACTGTAGTGATGAACCAAATATTATTCAGCATTAGAAATAAAAAGCAGGTATCCCAATTCAGATGAACATGGTAGATTGAAGCGGGTGGTACTTATGAGACTAATATCAACCAGACAGGACTTCTGAAGGATTCTCACCCTTGCTGCTTTCAGTTTCTCTCTCATTCGCTCTCTAACAGAAAATTCTGCAAGGCTTGTCCTTGCTGTGGAAGGAACAGGTGGCAACTCTGAAACAGAAAACACAGTAACATGTTTAAATTAAGTATTTTCTGAATAAAACTTAGAATGATGTAAAATAGAACCATATATACACACAAAGTCCCATATTCCAACAGAAAGGACTTGCATAAGAAGCAGTGAAGGAATTTAATTATTATTTATTTATTTTTAATTCAGACCTTAAAGAATATCACTTCTATGCCTTTAGCTGCAATGGATCTACCTTTCATAATACACTATGAAGCACCTTAACTAAAGCTTATACACTTTGTTTTCTTCTACTAAAAATATGTAAAGTATTAACTGGCATTTTATAAGCTGTTATTCAAGGCTGTCCAGATCTAATTTTGAATGGTGATGTGCTCTAAATCCTGATACAGTTATGATGGGAACAGTAAAGAATTTACAGACTTGCTTCCTTTTTCAGCTTGGTTTCCTGTAACAGTCTTATGTAGTCTATATTTCATCCATTTATCTATAAGTAGATGGACTGATTAGTAGACTGGCTAACTACTGGGCTCAAAGGGATGTGATCAGTAGTGCTAAGTCCACCCAGAGGCCATCACTAGAGCTGTACCTCTGGCATTGATTTCAAACAAACAGACAAACAAAACTCCCACAAGCTACTCTCCAACCCCAAGAACTCATCAAAACTCTACAACCTTTAGGATCAGGAGTACTCTGACGATGCTGTCAAACATAAAAATCTGAGATTTAAATTAGTGACATACATTTAAGATTTTTTTAATATAAATTGACACTGACTTTGGTAATTGTGTTATTACACAAAAGAATTACTGTGGAGCCTTTGAATTGTTGCTTCCCAAAAGCCAAGGCTTTTCTTCCATAATTAAAACTAAATGAGAACACACCTTTGATAACCAAACTTTTCAGGTTTTTGGTTTGATTGGGGTTTGGGTGTGTTTTTTTTTTGGGTTTTTTT
>VWZY01003204.1:798288-908288 GCA_013399075.1 Chloroceryle aenea
TTTTTTTGGTTTTTTGTTTGTTTTTGTTTTTGTTTTGTTTTATTTTTGAAGGACTGATGCCATTCCTCTTCCAGATATCAGACCTCTGAGATTATGATTTATTCAGGTGCATTCTGTAAGTATTGGTGGGGTGATCCCTACACAGAGTAATAGCCTAGTTTGCAAAGAAGCTACGCACTTGGGATCAGAAATACAAAGGAATGGATACCTACAACCCATCCTTTTGTATAAAGACAAATGAAAAGCATTTTAAATGTACAATATAAATGAAGTGTGTAAGCAAATGTCAACACTTTCAGCAACTTTATGTATGAAAACACAATTATGGTCATCTTCTGCACAGTATTTTGAGAAGGTACCACTATAAAAGAGTCACAGTTATGTTCCTTATAAAAGCCTCCAGAATATTTTTAACTGAAAACATAGTTTTATATACCTAATGGCTTCAGAATTCATCACTTAAGTATTTTTCTTTTTGAAAGATGCAATTAATTTCTTAACAAACTGATTCTAGCTACATAATTGTCTCCCCAACTGCACAGAACTCTTCAGTCTCACCAGAGCCCAGGACTTCACCTGGAATAATCAGGAGCTTACTGAACCTTTAACTTTGACTGATATATGTACTATTAACTTTTTAAAGAGAAATGCTTTACATCCCTTTCTATATGTGGAATCCTCAGCTCTTTTCTCCTGAACTTCTGTAACTAGCTTTTATTTTCAGAAGGAGCTCCATTGTTCCACACAGAACACACTGGCCCTTTCATTGGAACAACTGTAAGATGATCAGCAGAAGAAAGTGTAGCACTTCTTTTTTTTTCTTCTTTAATTTTTAATCTGTGGACACATTACATTCTAGCTAAATAAGTTTTTCTAGTTATCTCCACTCCACAGAACAACATTACATGTTGGTTCTTGTGAGCCAAACAGAGATTTGTTCGTTGCCATTATGAAAGAACATTGCTTGCTGAGGTCTAAGTAAAGGGTAATTTCAGGTTTATATAAGGCATTAAATTCATGGGAAGGATATAAAGCAGCAAAGGGTAAGGGCTTAGGAGTGGTAAGGTCACACAACATATGTCACATTATGGCTGATTCAATATTATTCCAAGAGCTTTACTGGAAGCCTGGAAGCAGAAAATACTGTATGTTGAAAATACAACTTAAATATTTAAAGGCTACCTACCATACCAAAGCCAAAGTGTAATCTAATTTCTAGGATGATCTTAGTTCACTGTCATTTAGAAAAGAAAAATACATTAAAATAAACTCCACTAGGACTGATTCTACTCGGAGATGTCAAAAGAGTTGGGAGAAACCTAATCTTTTAAAATTACACAATTTGCTGCCACTATTTGTAAAAAGCAGCATTCACTGTATTTGGAAACTTTCAAACAGAAGGAGGCACAAAGTGAGTATCACCAGCTTGAGACACAGAAGAGAAAAGCAGTCATCCCATAACTACTTGCTTACCAAGAGGAATACTAGAGACAGAAATATGCAAGTTACAGTAGAGACACTAAGAGATGACACAAAGAAAACTCTATTTGCATCTTGTCTTTTCTAACAAGGAATGCAGTATGAGTAAGAACAGGGCAAGAATTAATAACAAAACAGAGAACAAGTTCTAGATAAATATTCATGAAACTGAGTTAATTAAAACCACACATCATTGCAGGGTATCCAATAATTAACTAGCTGCAGGAATATTTCAACTGTCAGGGATTCTAAGAACTGATGAACAGGCAAGTTCCAAAATCCTGATCAAGTCTCTTCAAGAAATAGGACAGAGTGAGCTGCAGAAGCATATACAAGTCACTCTAACTTCACCTCTACAAAAAAGACTCAGCTTATTTGTAAATATTTAAAAGACAATAAAACAATAAGCAACGGAAGGCACAGACCAAGATAGATCAAGACCTATCAAGCCAATTTAATGTTAGTCAACCTATATTCTATGCATTCTTGTCAATAATGGAAAAAAGCATACATCTCAACTTTTGAGTTTGCCTTATGAAAAGCATCTCTCAGCAGGAAATATTTTTCTGACATGACGGGGGGTGAGGGCACAGGCAAGTCACTGGAAAACTACATTTTACAAGATAAGCAAGTAACAGCTAATAAATTCATACCCCACACTGAGTAGGTATTTTCAGGGTCTGCCTCAATTTAATACCTTTATAACATTTACTAATGGTTTAAAGGATGGAATAATGTCTATCTCTGTATAAAACATGCAGGCAAGAACTGTCACAAGTCACACTTGCTCAAAGACTGACTTTGAACAGTTTTTGGAATGGAAAGAAAACTTCCAACAGCTTTTACAACTGCAAGCCAACAAAAAAATTGTGGCACACAGGAAGGCTCTCTGTGCCCGCTGGAGATGGAAGTGGCAGACTTTAATTGCATTAAGGAAGGTGGTTACACGCTGGAAAAGTTTTTTCACTTTTAGGGTATTATAGCATTGGAATTGAATCCCTTAAGTGGTTATGAATCTTCACTGCTGCAAGCTTTTAAATTAAAAACAAAGCAAAACAAAACAAAAAAAAAAAAACCAAACAAAAAACCCCCCACCAAACCAAACAAGAAAAAGCCCAAATCAATATAAGCAACCAAAACAACAGCACCAAAATCAGGTATAAAGTGTTAAATAGAGTTATAATTATGTAAGGGGAGAAGCTGCTCTAAAGTTACCTTTTGATTTCCCTTCTGTGACTTTTTTCTACCATTTCATTCTGAACAGTTAATGTGTAATACCGTATTCCATTTCACTGGAGCGAATGTTTCATTTCAATTCCATTCTGATAAATGAAAACTAGACAGCAACCGATTAGAATCTGCTTTTGATCTCCTGAAATCCTTGACAATTGCCTGTAAACATTTCTAGACAGTCATGTTAACATGAACAGCATGAATACGCAAAATTAAGGCAGAAACAATTTGCCAGTACTTTAAGCACCTTTTAAAGCATCAGTACTCATGCTCTATAGGCCAAGTTCTTTATGAATTACCCAGTTCCTTGCACCAACAGGGGAGTTATTCTTTCTATACATAATGAAAAATATATTAAGGCCTTAGCAATAAAATTCTTTGAATGCATCAATTATTATGGGAACCTGTGGTTCCTTGAAAAAGGAGCACATAAAACTTCATCTTACTTTACTTCTCTGAACATATACTTTTGTTCTGCTTATGTGAATTGGCTCTACAGTCAAGTAATTTTTGCTTAGTTTCAAAATAAACTTTTTTAAGTGAAGGAATAAGACTGATACCCATGAGAGCATCACTTCACAGGATCATCATTACAGGGCCTGTATCGAAAGATTTCACATCCTGTTTTACACTGAAAGCATCATTATCCTACAAGGGTTCCATATTTTACTTCAGAGAGATCTAACAAGCTTGTTGACTAGTCAAACTGAAATTAAGCCAAAGGGAGAATCTGAAAATGTCGCCTATTAAGTTTCTCCCTTGATTGCAACTAAGACTATCCCACTAGATCCCTGTGGGTCTTCAAAACTCTCTACACTGATGCAGCTCCAGAACTGCTCCAAGTATCTCCACAACAATCCTATATCTAAACAGGATGTAGACACCAGGTACAAGGGAAAGCAGACAGACAGGCATTTATGCTAAGACCAAGCATCAGTGAGATGAAGGAAAATAGGGAATGGTAACTTGCAGCTCAGGTCCTAGAAACACTTTTGTATTTTTCATGGTTTACGTAAATGATTACATAAATGCACAGCAAGACACACCATAAAATGCAACCAAATTAACTAGCAAATTCAAAAACCCTAAAGATGAAGAAAAAAATTTTGTAACACTGTAGTTGCCCTCTGCCTTCACAAGGGAACGACTATCAGCTATGGGCTTTTTTATTTAAGGCAATTCTCGTTTTGTAACTCTTATTTATTAGTCTGAACAGTGGACTGGCATTTAGCCATCTTTATATTTAAGAAAGGTGTACAGGCATCTAAGCACACACAGAACTAGATTATAGTAAAAAATATATATTTCTGCAAACAGACTGCATTTCATAATCATAGAGACTGATGGAATGCTTGGAAGACTAATAGGGACAAACAGTACGATTACTATGAAGTGAATAAATAGTTGATGGATACGTTTCAAAATGAGTTTGTCACAGTGGGATAAGAATGAGAAAATTATTATAGCACGCTATCATAAAATAAACCAAGTACTTGAGGGACATCACAAATTGGTAATTCCACAAACATTACCTACTTCCTTCCTGTGTTAAAATACAGTTCTCTCTTCATAAAAAGCAGGGTGCATGTGTATACTTTAAACAGCGGAATTTCAGTGTAAACAATGAACAAATACAATGAAAACCACAACAAACTAAAAATGCCTAGAAATAGAGGCAATGCATTATCACAGGCACTAAAACAAGACCAAAAATTATATAGTAGAGGAAATTTTTCAATGGCACCCGAAAATTGTGTGTGTCATATTTTATTATTATTTTTAAGTGGTTAGTTATGTATCACTTGACAAGATGATAAGCAGAAATTCATACCTTGATCATCAACCTAGTAATGGCAGTGAGGAACTGAAAGAAGACCACTTTTAGCTTACGAATGGGGAACACAGTAGGTAACATCAGTGTCAGCATATTCAAAAGCTTCATACACAGAAGATGGAAATCTATTTTTAAATGTGGCAGACTGAATTCGGGGGGCGGGGGGAATAGTAAGTTTTGGAAACATGCATGGAAACTTCAGCTCAAGGTAATTAATTTAAGATAATTTAAGATGTAATTAAAAACAAAAAAATCAACAAAACCAAACAGATGGATAAATTACACTTAAGTAAACCAATCATACAATCTATTCAGAATACCACATGACGTGCTTTTCATTTGCTCATACAACATTAGCAGAATGACAGCAACAAGAACAAGTAGCAACAAGTAAGAGAGCAAAATACTTAGGAAAATAAAAACATTTATCATGTAAGGGAACTAATGTCTAGCTTTCTTCTCAGAGTACTGCTGTGCTTTTCTGTTTATTCTTGGAAAATGAGCTGCTGTAAAAGCAAATAACCAACACTAGAGGGTGTCTCTTGATATCCCCATGCAATTGATTATGAAAACTGTTTGGACTCCATCTGTCAACAGCATATCACTTGAATCAAGCTGGGCACTGTTACACTCAAAAAATATTAAAAAGAAAAGTACCCTGACCTTGAAAGAGATGGAAAGAACCCTAAATCGCAGATGTGTGTAAAAATACCGTATTTTGCTAAAGTGAGTTTAAGGACAATCCATATATTTTATTCTGCTAAAACTTGATACTGATGAAAAACTAAGCATGCTCACACTTCACTGAATTTTGGATTTACTGACTTTTTAATACTCTGTTCTTAATTAGCTCCTTTATGCATCCTATTAAGGTAAGCCCAGAAAACCATGCAGTAAGATTCACAACATTAATGCTGTCCTAAGCATTAAAGAAGAGTATTGCAGAGATTATGCCAAAGAAATTGAAGATTATTTTTCAGGTATCAACAACCTCTGTTCTTTCCAAGCATACAATGAGACATTCATTTCAACAACTTCCAACCACATCACCCCCTTGCACTCTCCTGCTCTGTGAGTAAATAGTGTTTGACATCTAACAGTTAAAACAGCCCATCAATAAAGCCACACTCTGACATAGGCATGAATGACACTTCAAGCACAAAACAGGAGCCTCGCATTCAAATCTGCAAACACTGCACGTCTACACCGATACCTTTGGAAAACGCGTATTTTATGTAAGCACGTTTCACAATCTATTCGTATGTAAACCCCATAGGAGCAGGTCTTTGGAGTGCAGCGCTCTGACTCGATGCACAAAGCTCCAGCGTGACCTGGCACACGGCAGACGCCGCTCCAGCCCTGCTCTAACACTCCATGGAAAGGGAGCTTAAGGAAGCTCAAGCGCCAGAGCGACCAGCGCTCTCCACGCTCCTTCTCTGACACGTGGATCGTGCAGCTATTTTTCTGTCTCTNTAAGAAACTTTCCCTATGTGAATGTGTTGCATTTGTGCCATTGGTAGGCTACAGGCCTGACGCTGACAGACGGTAGTACCTACTGCTGTTTGTTAGCAAAATTAACTCCTGCTGATGGCTCTAAAGTGTATTTATCTTTATAGATTATTTCCTCATACTACAGAGTTTTTATTGTTTCTTTTTTCCCCGTATGCCCCTTCTGACTTCTGACATAGGCACTGTTCAAATACTCCTTCAAAAGCATTTCTACAGATGACAAAAAATACAGCGCTCCAAGAAGCAGCCACATTTTTATTGCTTGGCACATAAACCTCTCTTTCCTATCAAGCTTTATGTATCGAATTTAAACAAGTCTTTCCTAAAGGCACATGTAAATGAAGAACACTGGCAACACAACAGAAGGGTCTTATGGCCGCTTTCTTTAACAATTTTCTAGCATTTCTTGAAGTTAAGCGCTGTAGCAGGCACTTTAAAATGTAATAAACTAGATGTAAGAACTCTAAAGCTCTCCATTAGTTCAGAGGCAGTTTCCAAGGCACTTAAAACTAACAACAGAAACAGTGAAGTTTTGAAAAAAATTACTAAATCTAAAGTACCTAGAAAATAATTCTGAGGATTTTTGATTCTTAAATCTCTCTCATTCATGAAAACGCGCAGAGTGCAGTGACGTTGAAATCGATCTAAAGGAAAATTCCTGTTTTCCTACCTGGGATTCCATATACGGCAGCTTTCAGAGTACAGCGGAAAGCCAAGAACAACGCTCCCCCTAGCAACAGAGACTCAGCTCTGCTTTTGAAAGAGGAAGAGTCAGATTCTCCTCCTTAAGCACTGAAACAGTTCCGAGGGACTTATTTTTTTGTAAGCTATTTCTTTTACAAGAAAAGTGAAAGTCATGAATAAAGTATGTAGAGAATGAAATGATTGCAGCTCTTCCACACAACACCACATTTCTATTTCTACAGTGACTTGGAAAAAAAAAATACAGCCATAGTATATTTTTGCAGGATCAAGGATGGTTATTTCAGACTGAAACACAATAAAGATGGTCACTCCACGTAACTTTAAGTACCTAACTTTTCTGAATTATCTGACTTCATTTCTGTGTACTCCTGTAAGCAGAGGCAAGACACAGACTCTTGGAATTTCTGACACCAATCACATAATCAGCAATACAGACAAGAGATGGTCTCATTCTGTTTACTAAGCGGGGTGTTAAACCTCTAGTTCAGATTATATGCCAACACATTAAAATATTTTTTTTCTTTCAATTAAGTTCACTCTGAAAAAAAAACATGACACTTCTTAGCGTGTAATTTTGGGTAAAAATAATAGGAAACATATCAGAGTTAGAAAAGGTATAATGTCTCAGAAGCTGTAATTTGCAAACATGGGCTTTTTACCATAGCAGGATTATAAAAATATATCCATAAATGCTCTGAGTCTGGGGAAGGCAGATCCTGAAACCAAAGTAAGAAGCAAGATAAATCATAACTTTATAAACTTATCAATATGCTTTAAGACTTAAATAGAAGGAAAATAAAATATTTAAAAAATAAAATAGAAGGTTATGAAGGCTTCATTAGGATTGTTCTAGAGCTTCCTTAAAGGGAAATATCATCCTTAAGCCCTGTTTAGAGAAGCAGTGGAGGGATGGGTTAACCGCTTGTTAAATGCTCACAACCAGCCTATGTGGCTACTGGGATTGGCAGAAATGCCAATGCCATCAGATAGTTTGTAGAAATGTGGATTGTCTATATACAAATCCTAATTTGTATAGGTACAAAGGAATTTATAGTTTTCCTATCAAATCTGGAGGGGGGGTCTTTTCTTCTGCACTGAGTTATTAACAAAGCAATTTCTTAAGTTAACGTGTAGGAGTATCTTCAGTATGACTAGAATAAACATTTTGGTTGATAGTAAATTGGGTTGTTACTAGACCTATTTACAATTGTATTTATATAAACAGTCCCTATAACATCTGAAAGTCTGTTACTGCGAAGTTTTAGTAGCTGGACTCACATGAAAAGAGATGGCTAAATTGTTTCCCATTTTTGAATACTGTTGTAAGGAGATCATGGGAAGAAGTAAACAGTCATAGTAGATGAAAAGATTTGGAGTATACATTTTTAATTGCTAAAAGAGAAACTATCACAGGTAGAAGACATCTGAAAACATCTTTCAAGAATGGGAAAGAAATATAATCAGAAGGCATATTTCTTAGGTTATCATATACAGTACACAGTCTGTTTTATCTGCTAAGTCTCACCATATGTGGAACTGTGGAAATGATCCAGTGGGTGAACCTTCATACAAAATTTTGGCAGGGACTCAGGTTCAACATCTTGTTTTGCTAATAGGTCTGCATCCCAACAATTTATTCCAATCTCAGAAACAGTTGTACAAACAGTTTAAATGATGGACAGTTATGAACAGCATTATATAAAGAACAATACTATCATAACTCTAAAGGAGCAGTGGGGAACTTTGTTAACAGAATGGAAAGCTGCTTAAAAACACATGTCAGTACAATGACTCTACTCACAGGACACATACAGAATTCAAACTACATATGTTTCCTGGGGTGGAGAACAACTCACTTATATCAGTCAACATTATAAAAACAAAGGCAAGCCCAATGTCATTGATTACACTGGACAGCAGAGTCAGTGCTCTAGAGAAGATAGATCATAGAATCATAGAATCATTTAGATTGGAAAAGACCTTTAGGATTAGAGTCCAACTGTTAACCTGGCACTGCCAAGTCTACTACTCAACCATGACATTAGGGACCACATCTACATGTCTTAAATACCTCCAGGGATGGTGACTCGAAGACTTCCCTGGGCAGCCTGTTCCAATGCTTGACAATCCTTTAGGTGAAAACATTTTTCCTAATGTCCAACTTGAACCTCCCTGGCACACCTTGAGGCCATTTCCTCTTGCCCTATGGCTTGTTGCTTGGTAGAAGAGACTCCTTTTCTCCAGAATAAACAACCCTAGTTCCCACAGCTCTTCCTAATAAGACTTGTTCTGTAGACTACTTTTATAGGTATGACACTGTCACACTTAGGCATAAACTGTTGTTTTGTCAATGATGGTGAAAGATGGCTTTTAGCACAGGCAGGGCAATAGTTTATTCTCAGGCTTTGAGGCTAATGTAACGTTCAGATTGCCTTATATGGCTCTGTTTACCTGCTTAGAATCAAAACCTGAACTTGTAAAAACAAATTAAACCAGAAGCAATAATGCAAATCTTAAAAGCTGTGTACAACATTTACAGAGTAAGAGTATGTGTTGCTGTGTTCTTAGAGTAGGAATTTCAAATACTATGTGCAACTCTACAGTGCACATACAGTTTCAGGGGGTTACAAACAAGGAGCAACAAACTCTGCTCATCTTATTTTTTTTAAACTGATCACACTTTACTCCATTGTGACAGAAATCACAAATAAAATTTCCTGAAATTTGTCATGCATGAGTTCTAATCCAAGTTCACGTACAGGAACATCTGTCAGAGTGTGGGTGAATGCAGGTGGTGTGTGGAAGGGACACCAGCATCAGTGGTAGGTAAGTTTTCAGATGATTAAAGAGATTGTTCAACTTAAACATTTAAAATCCTTTCCACTGTTTTCCGAGACTAGGGATAACACACTGTTGAAAGCAGAGAAAGAAAAGGGACTGCTGGTACATTTCCTTCATACAATTCGCTCATTTCTGGAAATCCCATCTTCTTGCTAAAAATTCACTTTAGAGCCTGCTGAGAATCATAGTTCATTCATGTTTTTCAAAAATTCATTATTCTTCACCCCTTTGTTAACATGACATAAACAAGCCTACTCTTTCACAGATGATTTTACAAATATGCTTTATGTGTTATAGTGTGTTTAGAAATTTGACAGGTGCTTTAAAGTTGAAAAGAAACATTTTTTTTTTATAACTAGAACTATAAAACATTTCTAAAATATAAAATACAAATTATATATAAAATATAAAAACTCCAGGATACATTTAAGTTTTCTACACCTAACACTGAGTATCCTTAAAAAGTTCAATATTTTATATATACTAAAGTGTGTTGAATCTGGAAGCATGAGAGAATTATATAGCCCACATTAATACACTGTAAAATTTTCTGCAGGACAGACAAGTTGAAGTTGTCCCAGGAGCAACCTGAGTAATACTTCATGAAATGTCTGACAAGAGGTCACTTCCATCATTATAAGGGTACTTCTATGTTCTCATCAATCCACATCTCCTCTCAAATTGTAAAACATATCAATTGCCAAATTAAAATATGCCAAATTTTCCATTTTGCAGATTGTTCTCTAAGCTCAGACATCATATTTGACTTTTGCCATCTCAAAGTTAAAGGCTAACCCAAGTTAGTCACGTAGAAACAGGTCATGTGAAGAGACAGATACCTCCTGATTCCTCCTTTCTTAAAGTAGGTGTCAATACAGTGTCATACGAACAGAGATTTACCCCACCTATTTCTTTGCATTGATGACAGGAGAGCTAACAACTTATTTAACCTAGAGAATGACTGTTGAGCTTTTAGAGACTAAAGTCAGGTAAGATAAATTTTATATTAAAAATTGCTGCTGCAGAAACAATCTGCATAGAGGAGAAATGTTCTTAAACCTCTTCCAGCAGGTAGCTGCTGGATCATACCAGAATTTTATTTAGAATTGGGGGATAGAAACCAAATGCCAAATAATCCAAGACACCTTTTTCTTTGTGTGTATATATTTACTCTTAAAAGTTATGTGTATAATGTGTCTAATTAATTTTTTTTTTGCTTTAGGTAGTAACTTTAATGAACTTATCTGATGTATGTAGGAAGGACAAAGCCAAGTATCAAAGACTGAGAATTTCATGAGAGTACTTGGAGATTTTTCATTCTGATACAAGGAAGAATCATGCTTCAGAAGTTCAGAAATACTGACATAACCTCAGTTTGGAGTGTTGACTTAAGGTGGTACAGGGAAGTGAATATAGCCTCTAAACGCTCTCTGAGCTAAGTCTAAATGGTTTATACTGAAAGGAATAAATTGCTTTTTGAAAGCAATGTATTACTCATTGAGAAAGATTGTGATATATTGCTTTCTCAACTCTATTTTTTTCCTGTTTACTCTCATGTATTGTTTCTTGGATGGGATTCATCACCTACTGAAATAAATATGTAAAGTAAGCCACATTTCCACATGAAGCTGAAGCTCCTACTGACTGAATTGCCTAGTATAGCATCAGTATAGTTATCCAGTGTATGAATTACATGCCAATGGATAAATTGAACCAATTAATGAAAAGTAAATTATTCAGTAAATGTCTTAGTGAATTAATAGGGACTGACCCTAGTGGATGACTGGTGGAAGGTAAATAAAAAGAAACTATTATATGAACTGAAGCAACTGGTGAAACACACTTTGTAGGGAACAAAATAAGCTGCAGGAACAAAATAAGCTGCTTGTCAGTTTTCTGGATTTTTGCCCATCCCTGCAATACATAAATGTTATTAGGTAGATTTAAAAAGAATTGAAGAATGTATATAATGTTCTCAGTTCTGAGCTCCATTAGTAACTATTTCCTCTATATTTTCTGAGCATTGGAAAAAATTATTTAGGATCTATTGCTCCCGAAAAAAATGTATCAGAGCCTAAACTATAGGGACATGAATACCAGGAGTGAAGAAAGTGAAGGTACCTATTCAGAGTAAGATGACCATATAAGTTTGAAGACAGAGTTTAATTTGTTATCTAGGTTACAAATGTTCAGCAGTGGAACATGTGACTGACTTCCTTGATGTCACTCTATCAAGTGTAAAGAAATTCTGAAACAATAAAAGATTTTGAGGAGATGTTTTCTTTCTAATAACTTTATTTTTATTTATGTACATTTACATACATATAAACCCAAGTAAATATATACATGTTTTTCTTATGAAGCTCAGGGACACTAATCTTCTTAATATTATTTGAAGGTTTCTGGTGGTCTCAGGATTCTTTGAGTTCTTGCAGCCTTGATCAGGAACCTCTGTTCGTTTCTCCGGTGATACTAATTTCTCCTTGCTGACAGTAGGAGAAGTTTAGACAGCTAACTTGCTTTGGATGCCCAGTTTTATATGGCACTATGGCTTGTGTATAATAGCATATATACTGTGTAGAAATCTTTAACTGATTTGAGATGTAATGCCAAAGAGACTGCACTCTTCGTTATCCTACATCTTGAAAGCAACCAGACCTACCCATATACTGCTGTAAAGAGTGGGAAGACTTAAACCCAAGTTATTTTCCATATAAATTCAAATTTAGACAGAGGAATGAAATATCACATCATCTAAGTCGATCTATTTTCAAGTAAAATAATATCAATAGCAATGTTTTACTTTATGATGATGTCTTCAGATTCTGAATGAGGGCAGGGACACACGCTGCTTGTATACCTATGTTGTGCATGTAGTAAAAAGATTCTTCTTGCCAAAATCCATAGGCGTAATTCAACAGAATTACTCATTTTTAACAGTTCATGCTGAAATAATAAACTGTTCAAATAACTACATAATCCAAATGGGAATACTTAGGGAAGCTAAAACTACTTTTCTGTTGTTGTACAAACATAGATCTGAAAATAGTAAGTAAAAGGAAGTAGTAACTCTTGGTTTACTTATTCCCATGATGTCATTTTCAACATAAGTGTGGTTAAAATATGTATTTTATATTTAATTTGTTTTTACAAGATTATTACATGGAAGCAATTTGCTTTTAATTAGGATTGCAACCAGGAACATTTCACTAAAGCCCTATTTTTTCTCTATGAAAAATTAGGTTTTGTCTGAAAATTTCCAGATTTATTATAACGATGAAATATGTTTCTGTAGATTCTGAAGAAAAATCAGTCACACTTAAGTTATAAATTGTCATTCTTAAGTTTGGCTTTATAGGACATTTTCTAATTGTAATAAAAATTTACTTGTTACTTCTAACATAAACTTATCTATTGATGCAAATGCTGTAAAACTCTTCCATATATTTTAAATAAACATGTAACAAATACTTCTATTAGTTGCCTGGTGCATATTATAGGTCCAGTCCTGCACCTATTGAATTTTGTTCCCGGAAGCCATGGGCTTGATATCACTGTGTATTCTCTCCTGTGGAATTTCAGTGCACTGAGCAATGTCGATAGTCTTTGTGCCTTGTATAGGCGCTGATGGCTGTGAAGCATTGGCATCAGTCATTGTTGTAAATGATGATCAGGCTGCAGTTTGCACTCATATTTGAAGATGTATAAATGATTGTACAGCACAGTGATAAACTGAATCTGTAAGTGTTCTCTTTCATATTTTTCACAGGAAGCAGCCCTTGTATAACACTAATAAGTTAGATGTCTAGTTAGAAAAATAATCCACTTTTGTCTTCTAACACACATCTCTCACTGTCAGATAAAGTAAGGGCTGTACAGGCATTGCCAGATTGATTTGTGAACAGGCCTTTTCATCTGTTCACTGCATAAAGCAGCAATCATGTACTCAGGTATGCAAGTTAATGTGTGGGGAGGTGAGGGCACAGATACGGGGTGCCTAGATTAATGTCCTGTACATAACTGTAGTGCTCACTCTGCAATCTCAGCAGTATTTTTGTGTAATTCTATGTGGTTGTAATTGTCTTTTTTTAGTCAAGTACACAGAAAAACCCCAGAAATTTCCCTCTGCCTTGGTCATAAAGAAAGTGGGATCAGGAGTTGTGCAACACAGACCACTAGCACTTGAAACTCTCTGAATAACTGTTAGAAATAGCAGGTTTCTGTAAATCTAAGGTGAATAAAATAAGATTGTAAATTATTGGAAAGTAAGAGCACCCAACTAAAGATTGCTAGTTGTGTCTTAAACTTGTTAACTGCTGGAGCACTCATGATGTTCCTAGGTATTTTTACAATGATTGTTTTCTGTGACTGGTAAAATGGGTTTGTTTCAAGTGGAAATTGATAATTTCTCACCGGCAGTTCTTGCTGTGCTCCTTTCTGATGGAAGTGCCAGCTATTGCCAGAAATTTTATCTCCAGATGGGTACTTGCAAAGTGTTACCACATCACCTCTTAACCTCATTGATGAGAAAAATGAATTGACCATGTTGCATGTGTTGTGTAAACCACATGGGCAAAATTACAAACTTTTTTATTATTATTATTATTTTTTGAGTAAGTTTTGGAAACATTTGCAGAAGTAGCAGCTTCATAATTAACTACTCTTTACTTCTAATAGTAATTCCATTTATCATACATCCAAAGGGCTACAGCAACACTTACTCTGGTGACTCCTAGTTAACTGATTATCCATGAGGTCCCATGTACCTTTTCAAAATTCACTGAATTCCTGAATGCAGTTTTCCATGGTTCGTGTGACCTACATTTATTTCATTGCACTTGGCCATATTGGAATATAAGTAAGTCTGCTTTAATGATGTGAGTCAGTTTGTTCCATATAATGTATTCTCATTACTGGTCACTGTTCTATCAGGATTTTGGCATCCATAATTCTCTTCAGCAAAAATTTTACATTTTCTTCCACATTTCTCATAAAGATGCTCAGCAGCATTGAAAGAAAGCAAACCCCCTGGTAATTACACAGAAAATACCCATGTTGAATACTGACTGTCTATCTCCAAGTTTTCAGATCTTCCAGTCTTTGATTATTTTACATGTTTAATACCTTTGTTCTGTTCTTTTATAACTGTCATTGGGCAGTCTTCAGTACAAATTTTCATTTATTAGGAGGTTAGTTAATTAGTTAATTATGAATATCGGGTTTTGGCGTAAATATCAGATGGGACTGTCCTTGTGACCTGTTCAGCTGCATCCTGAAGCAGACATTCTTATTTTATTCCTCTCCTTTTAAAAAAATTAATGCTTTCTCTGTTTTTAATGTATTTCCTGTCTTAAAATGACCAATGATGATATTGCTGTAAATTGTTCAATCTTACTTTAATGTCATATACAAAATATCCATTCTACATTGCAACTTAATATATTTTCTATAAAATCCAATATACAGTATCTTAAATTTGTTTAAATAGTATTATAAACATAACTTTCAGGAGTCAGCCCTGGAGTAATGCAGTCTTTTGTTAATTACAGTTCCTTTTGATATCCCTGCTATTTGGTAAAAAATCCATCTAAGATTCTAGAAGGAGCCATATGAGCTCAGATTTGGTTTATATCAAAGCAAAAATTAACTCCTAGCATTTTTCTTTTTTTTTTTTTTCAACTTTGTGTCCCCTCCCCACAGGTAGTTAAAATCCTGTGCTGGGGTGTCCAGTTTGAATGTCAGTTGTCATCATCTGCTTCAGAGCTCATCTTCATCCGATAAAGCGTCAAGGTAATCTGTATCAACATATAAGAGAAATCCAGAAAACAAACTATCTGCCCACGTTGGATCAGAAAAGAGACCATTTTGGTCAGTGTAGAAGATCTCAAGCCATACTTCGTCTTCTGGCTGAAGGTAGATCACTGTGGATCCAGAAGCTACGTCGTGGTTGCCTGTGTTTGCATCAAATGTCTTTATGCGGTACTTCCCATTGTGAACCAGCCCAATTGCAAGATGCTTATTTGCTAAAGTGATATCATATGAAAAATAATAAATCCCTGGGATGGCACAAATAAACTTCCCCGTGGAAGGGTTGTAATGCTCCCCCTCATTGAAGAGGACTTTATTGAATACAATTGGTAATCTTTCCTCTGGGTAGCTGGTGGTGATGCCAACAGAAAAGGCAGATTTCAGCACTATCTTTCCACACTTACAGACCCCTGGTGCACCTGGCTCTCCTCGGTCTCCTTTATCTCCCTTAGGTCCAGGTGGTCCAGCTGGACCTACTTCTCCTTTGGCACCAGTCAATCCTCCAGGTCCTTTTTTACCAGACTGACCTTGGTCTCCTTTCTCTCCAGCTGGTCCTAATGGCCCAGTCTTTCCTCTTAAACCTTCAAAAACATTTAAGTTAGTTAATCGTTGCACATATCATCTCAGTAAATGATTGTGTGGACTACTGTGTGTGCCTGAACAAACAAGAATAACATGGTCAGTATTTCAAAATGCTCTAAAGAAATGGCAGGTTGGAACAGAGGACCAGGCTCCACAGCCCAGGGGTCCCTGGCTTCTAAACTCCTCCTTTTCTTTATACATCTGATTACACATTGAAGAATTTTACACATATCAGTCCATTGCTGACTGAATATGGGCACTGCTGATGGGAAAGACAGCAGCATGGGTATCTATATCATGATACTTGTACACTAAATATCTCCTACTATTTGAGCATTTTTAGTGTGTACCTAAACACCTCCTAATCTTTTATTCCTGGCTAATGGCACAAATGAGACTGTTCATTTGACACTACATGGGCTTCATTCTGAACTTTTTCTTAGTGTCCTGAACTTTTTCTTAGTGTCTATGCACAGAAAGGCTGTGCATTTACATTTATTTACACAGACTTCAGTATATATCACAATATATCTGCATATTTTCTTTCTCTCACTATATGTAATGCATCACACTTAACCCACACAGCACATACACACATTCATCATGTATATATATGTGCAACAATGATGAAAGGTCTTACTTTGTTTTACTACTGTGTTATTTTACACAAATGTTCAATACCTGCACTCCCTTTTTCACCTTTTTCTCCCTTCCTGCCGTCTCTCCCATCTCTTCCTGGAAGACCAATGCGTCCATGTGGCCCCGGGGATCCACCAGCTCCAGGGGGACCTGCAGGGCCAGGCAAACCAGGGATGCTACAGATGTATCTGGTGTAGTAATTTTCTCCTTTGAACTGGCTTTGAAGAGGTTGTTCACTTGTGTAGATGGCAAAACTTGTAATGTAAAGCAACACAAACATCCTTGGATCTGGAAAAAACACATATGAATAAGACTAATTATGCAAATTATGTCACTCTAGTCACATGCAGATGGTCCATATATGCTAATAAGTGTGTCACTGCGGTGCATTGCACATAGTTCACATGCAGATATCAGCCTGGGATTTCTGCATTACCAGAATCCATATAGGAGGCAAAAGGGAGTCTGTTTGCTTGGTCCTTTTCCTGGTCACCCTGTATGTTACTGTATGTCTTTCAAGTAGACTGTAGACTGACATAGCATAACTGGTGAACACCAGCTATTTTTTGACCAAATTTTGAGACATTAAGAAAGAATCTGTCTTTTTCAGTGAAAAATCCTTTGTTTGCATAGTTTATTTTGTCTTTGGCACCTGTTTTATGGAGAAAAGCCCTCTTGCTGGAGGGAGTTTTATCTGTGCTAGGAGGATGTGCCCATAGGAGCAGTCTTTTCTAGTGAGGCCAAAGCTTACACCTACATTTCATTATTAAATTTACCTTTATGGTTGCAAGTGAACCTCCCACCTGAATAACCAAAGCAGAAACTTCCTGAGCCTGCAGAAGGGATACCAGCAAGAGTGCTACAGCTGCAGTGCCTGTTTTGAAACTCTGATGACCACAGCACAAGTAACCACTTCACCCTAATAGGTTAGGTGGAATCAGGGCAGATGACTTTTGAGCCAGCCCGTGTGAACGGGCTCCTAACAAGTTAGGGCTTTTTAAGCCTGGTTTTGACTGTTGTATGAAATAAACTGTGTTGCAGGATCTCACAAAAAAAATTGTTTAAAGTTTTATATATTGTGTTTGGGTGTTTTCATAAATAACTATGTCAGTTGGATTTCTCTGTTCTACTGTATACTGGGAGACCAGAGAAAATCACTGTACAAACAGAAACATGCTGAGGAGTTGCAGTACCCTGTGTACAAAGGTGTCTTAAGTCTTAAATTAGTGTTACATTAGGAGAGAGGCAGTCATGGGTCAGGTGAGATTTTGCGAGTCAAGCTGCTTTTTCTAGTTATCTTGCTGGCTTTTCAGATTTGTGTGGTTTTTTGATGTTTTTTTGGTGTGGTTTTGTTTTGTTGTTGTTGTTGTTGTTGTGAGTTATTTTTTTAGAGCTATTTTACATCATTCAAGGCAATCAGAGTCCACTGGTTTCTGTGGGGAAAAAAAAAAGAAGAAATGGAGTGGGGAATTCAGAAAAATGTCTGAAATACTATCTACCTTTCTTTACAGTGGAACTCAGTTTCATTCTTGGAAGTAAAGGAGTTTCAAAGTGACTTAATCTAGAAATCATTGGTCCTATTCTCTTCTCTGTGATACTGATTGTGATACTGATTGATTGATTGATTGATTGATTTAACCCCCCATGCCATTACATTTTTTTACAGTTCATGATAGTTTGACTGGTATACGGCATGGTCAAATCTATTCCACAGGGAAAAAGACTGGGATGTACATGTACATATACACAGACTGTATGAAGAATCTTTTCTGTTTTACAGAACAGAAAATTAAAAACTATCTTGGTATTAATGGCAATGCATAAAAAACCATGAAAATATTGTAGTTGGAGAGAAATAAGTAATGCTCCAAAATTCTCTTCAGTGATGTATATTCTGCTTTTCATATTAAGCATCTTGTATCAAATTGGCAGAAACCAAACTATTAATTTTGCTGTCATTTGACAAAGTTTTGCAGTAGTCAGGAACAACAGTTTCCAAGAGTGGATTAATATATAAATGCTTAACATTACAGCAAAGCAGCAAATGATAACTCCAAGACAACAGTTAGTTACAAGCACAAACTTCACAGTGACATTTGCTCTGATGTACTACTGAGTGTACCCAAAAAAGACTCATGGATTTTCACAGGACTTAAATCAGGGTTGGCAAGACTCTCTCCAGAGAAGAACAGCCTTAAGCACTTAGCCAGGAGAGAGCAGCTTGGAAGGAGTTCATGCCTGAGACAGCATATGCATTTTACACAAAGCTGATGGATAAGAAACAGACGTGACCTAAGGATCAAGGACTGGAAAAAAATCTGCCCTTTGTGAGATGAAAGTCTGAATCAGTAGGCTAGATGTTCCCATACTGTGTTGCATGTAAGCCAAGCAAAAACAATCTCAGCAACTGCTGGTTTTGCCTGTATCTAGGATCTTTTACAAATCACAGTAAGAGCCTTTGCACAGCTGCTCCGGTCACTGGCTGGACAGTAACTTATTGATGCATGAAGCTGCCTCCAGCTTCCAGACTTCCCCTGCTGTTCTTCTCTTGTGCCTACAGGAAATTAATTAGTCTGTGACATGTGTTTCTGCTAAGGCCATGGGAAAAAAGTAATTTTGGGAAGGTGAGTGGAATGGGGTGGTTGAGATAGGAATGCTTTAGATGTCTGGGCACTGTCGTTGGAGAAACAGTTTGGGGAGGAATAGGAACAGAGGTGAATATGTGGGCTTTTCAGATACAGGTTACAGGTTTTAAGGAGTGATGGAGCTGTGAAGCAGAATGATGGGACTGCAGGAAGGGGAACAGAACTGGGATTAGGAGGAAATGGTGATAACATTTAGGTGATGATGTTTATAGTCCTGAATTTAGGCTTGAGGGGAATACAGAAGGTGGCTTCTGACAGTGGTACCCACCAATTGTCATTTGGGAAACCATGTGCTAGGACACAGAAACAGGACTTCTCTTGCCCTTTGACTTCAGACTCATGCATATCTTCCTGTGTAAGAGTCCAGTTTTAAAAGGAGGGGTGGAAAGTGCCTCTCTTTGTTATTGTGGGAGTCAGTTGGAAAGGGTAAATCTCCTCAGACTGAAGAAGGATATACAACATTGAATCCATGTCCCTGTTTCCTGGTGAGTGTTCTAAAAGATAAATTGCAATGTTGAAGGTGAATGATAACGTGGCCATGCTTTTGAAATTTCAGGCCGAGTTACGAGGTCAAAATCAGAGATTTCTGTGTAGTGACCCTTGTAGAGTAGATAATGGTTGGCCTTGATGATCTTAAAGGTCTTTTCCAGCCATAGCAATTCTGTGAATCTATGAAGTTAGAGAGTAGAATATACCTCCCAGATCACCTTCTCAGGGGTCACCTATGTTGCACTGAAATACTTGATCACAGAGTTAACTGGTAGACAAAAAGTGTGTCATAAATGACATTTTGGTCTTGGCTTTGGTTTATTCTTTTCAAAGATACAAACTGCTGTCCATAAAATGGGGTGGCAAACAATGTAATTTATATGTGCCAAATATTTTTTCTTCAGGGAAAAACAACATTTGAGTTCATTCTTTTTTCCAAATATTGAAAGCCAGAACAAGCACATGGTATTCTTGCTAACAGCAATAGCAATCATATTCATCAAAACTATCACCAAAAATAATAATTACACAGAATTAGATTAATGTTATTCCAAGTTTAGAAAATGGCATTTCAACAGGTTGCAAATCCACTGGGTAGAGCAAGAGATGTTGATCAGTTCTAATGTGCAGTGATTTGTGGAACAGTTTTTCTAAGTGAGGGTGGCAGATTAATTTGTTCCATCACTGTTCTAGTTGCACAAGCAGTATAATCACTGCTTTTGTGTGTAAACCCAAAAGATCATCAATTCATTCAATATTAGAAAAATATTAAAAAAAGCTATTCTAGGTCTAATACCTTGTTGCAGTGTTTTAAGGTGACAGATCTAAAGAATTGAGAGAAACATCAAAAGAATCATAGATAGCAGATCAAGGGAAGTGATTCTGTCCCTCTACTCTGCTCTGGAGAGACCCCACCTGGAGTTCTGTGTCCAGTTCTGGGCTCCTCAGCAAAGGAAGGACATGGACCTGATGGAGTGGGGCCAGAGGAGGGCCATGAAAATGATCAGAGGGCTGCAGCACCTCCCTATGAGGAGGGAGTGAGAGTCTTGGGTTGTTCAGCCTTGAGAAGAGAAGGTGCTGCGGAGACCTTATTGTAGCCTTCAGTACTTAAAGGGGCCTACAAGAAAGATGGGGACAATCTTTTTATCAGGACCTATTGTGAAAGGGAAAGGGGTAATTGTTTTAAACTAAAAGTTTTAAAAAACTTAGACTAGATGTAAAGAAGAAATGTTTTACAATGGGGGTGGTAAAACACTGGAACAGGTTGCCCAGAGAGGTGGTAGATGACCCATCCCTGGAAATATCCAAGATCAGGTTGGATGAGGCTCTGAGCAACCTGATCTAGTTGCAGATGTCCCAGCTCATTGCAGGAGGGTTGAACAAGTTTACCTTCCCACTCAAACTATTCTAAGATTCTGTGATTCTATGATCTACCTTGAGAGGATACACTGTGTATTACATTCCCATCAAAGCTAGGTGTTGGGCAGAAGGCATTTATCATCCAGCCTGTAGGAAATCTCATTACTAATATACTCAGACTATGTCATTAAAATTTTCTTAAGCTTAGCAATTAAGGTATTGTAACAAATTCACTCTTTTGAGACTTCCTAGTATATGATCTAATCTTCCTCCTTTGTCCAGTTATGCAGGTCTTAATTCTAAAATTTACTAATTGGCATTGTTTTGAAACAATCCTAGATTTCCCATGAATCTGTTATAAATAAAAGCTGGGTCAAAATCCAGTATTTGTTAGTCACAATTTATCCTGGTGGTGTTCTTACTTTTGTATTTCCTTGCTAGCTTTGAATTCACTTCCAATACATATGCACAACTGTTTGAGGAGGAGAAGAATGTTTTAACCTCCTTGCACAAAAACATGTAGATGAGAAGTAGTGATGCTCCTGGGCTTTTTCTGTCTGTAGCACTAGCAGTGGCTTAGTGGTGCAGAGCAAGATAGTCTATACATCCTCTGGCTTTCCAATAGCAAAGGCCCATACTAATTCACATTACTACCTTACTTCCCTCTATGGGATGTACAGACCCTACCAAGTTCTCCCATCCAGGGGAACTGTCATAGAAGAAACAAGATGGAGAAGGAGGAAATAAGTCAAAATGAGAAGCAGAGAGAGACACCCTCAACAATTATGTTGAAATCTCAATAGCTATGTCTGTCTTCTCCCTCTCAAAACATGATCCACAAAAATAAGTTGTGTCCACATGCCTGAAGGGTCCATATTGCCACTCAGTTTACCACCACCACTGACCACTGGTAAGGCCATGCCTTACTCTAACCACAGTTGGCCACCACCATACTCTTTGGGGTAAGCTATACAATCCAGCAATCTTCACATGGCTTTACATGGTCTTTACTTCCCTTGTGTAAAAAGGGTAGAGAGATCTGAAAGTTTTTGAGCAGTCTACACTTTTGATTCCTAGTCCCGGAATGGCTGATGGTGTTCAAAGGGATCCATCAGCCACTGGGAAGGAATATTAGCTAACTATTTCTGCAAAAAAATCTTTAGAGGCCTTACAAGAAATGCTGATTTCTAACAGTCTCACTCTCTTATGTTTGTAGTCAGTCATGTTTGAACAGTCTTCTTTATACTACATTGAATTCAGTCAGGTTCTTCAACCAGATCTGAATCCTTCATGAAAAAGAGCACTTACCAAGACCAGAAGTTCAATGTGTTTGATTTTCAAAATATTGAGGGAGTGAGAATAATTTTATTTCTCAGTGTCTGACTCAAAACATAAGTCTTTCTGGTTCTGGTTGTTCCCAGCATTTAGAAAGCTGTTTCTACTGAAAATACCCTAGAAGCTGGTCAAGGTATGTATGAGTGAGGTAGTCTGACTCACCTGGGGGGAATTTTAACATGAAGGATTGCAGGCAAAGCAGTTTTGCTGCCAGTGGTACCAGAGCATATGAGTAAAGGAAACCTGACAGAATTTGTCTTGTCAGAGAGCCAAGAAGTTAGGCCACTTGCTTATGGTTGGAAATGAACATGGAGACAATAAGATGTTTCACTGCAATGTAGTGAAAAAGTGACCAGGATTTAACACTGGAAGACTGAGGATACAACTGTCCCTATACCTCAGGTAGAGGCTTCTTTAAAAGTTTTTCACTATTTTCTTAAAATAAAAATAAAATAAAGAAAAAGATAAAGGAGACAAATCACAAGCTGTCTTAAGGGATGACCTGCAATTTGAAGCATTAATTATGAATCTGGAGTCAAGCATGTGGAATTATGTAGGCATCTAAAGTGGCTAGATGCCTAGAGAAGTATGCCCATTTTCCATGGAGTGTCTTTCAGTTCAGGCAAGCTTCCTTTTCTTGATTCTTCCCTAGCTTGTGCTGGGATAGTTTTCATCACCTGTCTTAGATCATTCTGCTTTACCAACCTTGTGGTGATAAAAGACAAATGGGGAACGTTTTGCATGACACAGAAAGAGATAAAACAGAGGGTGCAAAAAGAGAATGTCAGACTACAATGCACATGAAGACAAAAAAGAACAAAAGTCATAGATTATGGCCACAAGTCATAGGGGACAGACTTCCACTGCCTTGTGTTCACTTGTGTTCACACCTGGGATTTGTGAGTAAAATCCTGTAAAGAGCTTCCATCATGAAAGCAGTCACTTTGCACAGGGGTGAGTGATGCAGACCAGCCAGAAAAGCAAGTTCAGCATACACACATCAAGAACAACTATGGGAACTTTGATGGATTTTTGGCTAAATATGTTCTAGTCCCTGGGCATGGCTTAATTCTCATCCTCTCAAGGTAAATATCATTCATTAGATCACAGACACCTTTGAAGATGAATTCTCCTTCACCCAATTGCTCCTTTGGCAATAGCATATTGTGTTCACCATTTAAAAAGATAACCATGCAGAGAAGAAAGCTTCCAGACCCTGAAAGGGACACTCCTCCCCCAATATATTGTTTTCTTCTGGAAGTTCATCAAATGATATCATTCAGGCATGATGCCTTTCTGAGAACCCTGCAGAAAAGTAGGCATCCAGCCAGGGACTACATTCTACAACAAACTCAGCAAGGACCGAAGGAGCAATTTACATGCTTGGGCTAAGCAAGACTAAGCTGGTTGGTTTCCCCTAAAGCAAGCTGGGAAAGGCTTCCATAAACTTCTCCTCCACAGGAACCATGGAGGCGTGACTTGGGACAGGGAGCAGCCATGTTTAGCTGAGTGGCACCTTCGTGTCTCTGATCTGCTGTACATGGAAAAGGACATCTGTCCAAGGTTTGACACAAGTAAGTTTTTTCACACTGCAAACAGTCCTAGTTAAGTTAGCATCACAATATTTTTAAGCTTACAGAGGGTGTCTCTGCATGGCTGTTGCAACACAGCAAGCCATAAGCTCTTGCAAGAGGGAAACTGGAAATTTTGCCTGCGCATGAGCAAATCCTCAGCTAGAAATGGCTTGCCAAACATTGTGGCCGCTTCAATCCATGTGACAATGTAGGCAGCCTTTAACATACTGGGGAGTGCAAAGGTAGGATATAAATCATCCAACTTCAAAATCTGTATAACTATGCATGTCTGGAAAGACTGTAGAGGACTAATTAGTTTTTATTTATATGGCACTTAGATGATGGAAGGCATTGTAAAAACCCTATGGTATGAATCTAATTATCTTGAACCACTTTGAATGTTATTACTGAGAGTTTGCATGTTACAGCATAAAAGCAGGAATTTTTGAAGTGCTCCATGCTAGCCAAGCTGTGCTCCCAGGAACAGCAGAACTGCACAACAGAGCTCAGATAATAGCAATCCTGAAAAAATTCATTACAGGTTCTAGGTTCCTGCTTGAGAACCTTCAAAAGATAACTGCACAATTGTGCACTTGAAAATCAGAAAATCATCATTCTGGAATTAAATATTTGTGGGTAAGAAATAACTTTGTGGTGCTAAGACCTTTGGGCTAATTTTACAAAAGTTCCTATAAATTCCAACTTTTACAAATGACTTTCATAAATAGAAAATATATCTTTAGGGGAATTGGTTACCTAAATCCAAATGAATGAACTATAAAACCTGTGATGTACCAGCTGGAGCATGATAGGCTGCCTTAGACAAGAGTTTCTGAAGAAGGTCTCTTCAAGCACATCTGCTGGAGCTGTGCAACACAGATACTGAGGAGAGCAAAGTGAGACCCAGCCTCTGGTGAGACACCTAACATGGCTCAATCCTCAAGCCACCTGTAGCCATGCAAATACTGTAGCTTTCTTGCAGAACTATGTCCAGAGGGCACTCACTGCACTATCCACTACCCAGAGTTAGCTGCAAGGTCGCCATCTTCTGGCCCTTGAAGCATCTTTGGCATGTTCAGGAGCACCAAAGAGAGAGCCTCAATATGAAGTTGAAGAGTCAAAGACCAGGGAGAGGTTGTGGCTGTGAAGCTGACTCTCTCAGAGGCATGAGTCTTAAGATGCCATGTGTCATTGGCACAAATGATAAACTCATTTAAAAGCTTCAGCCTTACTGTAAATCTGTGGGACCTGAACTTCTGGAGGCCTTGGGCATTTTGGAAACAGCATGGGAGTTTTGAAGCCTCAAGTTCTTTTCAAAATGCTGTCCACATTAATGTACGTCCTCAGCCTCTGGGACTACTAGGCTCTCATATCAACCCTGGTGGTCTCCTTCATGCTGGTGCTCTAATTTGCCAGTACAGGAGAAAAAAATCTGGCCTCAAAATCAGCATACTTTCGTGACTCTGGCTATTCTGAGAAAAATCCTGTTCTCGTGGAGTGAGCCTACCTCAGAGCTATTACTTCAACCGTATTACTTCTATATTTATACTGGAAGAGAAAAAGGAGAGTTTGGTCTGTTTTAGTCACATGTGTGATTGTTATGGTTAATGTCAGATGCAGGAAATCAGAGCCAGGAAGATATAAAAATGGAATGAAATTTGTGTAATGTCTGCTTTTGGGTACTAGCACGGGTTTTATCAGTATGCTTCTTCCTGATTAAATCGGACCTTTAAATAGCAACTTGATTTTCAGTGAGGTTGACCTCTTTGTGAGACTGAAGGACATGCACATTAGAAAGACAGCTCTAAGGAGTTTGAAGCTGCAAAATAGCATTCCATTCAAATTCTATGTGCTATGGGGTCTTCTTACTGAATCAAAGGCTTATGTTTCCATAGAAGACCAGAAGGGACAATGCATCCTGCCTCCAATCAGGCTTCATAGGAACACCAGTTCCACCCAAGTCCACCTTCTAGCAATGCTGTACCCAGCAAGCACCCATACAGGACATGCATTTCTAGCTGATGGGCCTGATGTTCTACAACTTCACATCTTGGGGAGGTGTTTATGTCAAGGGGTCATACATGTCAAGCAGCAAGGACTGGCTGCTCTCTGGGGATGGGAGAAATAGTGCGCCCCACAGGGTGGCAGGGCAGGGGCTCTCCAGCCAGAGCCTGTCCCATAACCCCATCAAGAACCAGGGCAGCTTGGAGGCACCTGGGCGCACCTCCAGCATTCAAGGACAGACCTGGACTACAGCCTGTGGGTGGGGGTCAGCTGGGCTGAAATGAGGTCCTGAACCATGGGCAAGATGGTGGGATGCCCCAAGAGAGGCTGGCAGGGACAGTCAGGGATGTTAGTGCCCTCATGGCTCTGTCAGTTTTGTACTCACTCAAAGAGGAAAAAGCATTGCAATCCCAATCTGGCAGAATGAGTCCATTCTAAACATACAGAAATAACCATTTTCAGGACAAGGCATTTAAAGGTTTGTTTAATTCCATATGGATTCTTACCCCACTGCCCCTGCAGCATGATTCTATGGCTTTCTGAGCCAACTATCCATCTCATGTCTGACAGGATATGCTCTTGCTTTCATTAGTCTTCTGATGAGAACCATTTCCATGATGGACTGTTTGAATTTGCAGGGTCTCAGTCTGTTTTATTTTAATACATGAGCTGCTATGTATTGTGAAAATGTGTCAAGCTTTCTTATTTGAAGAAGTGTTTGGATTGTTCTTACAACACATTAAAAAAATAAAAAATCTACTATAAGAGCTTTTTCTTATTTAAGTAACACTGACACTAATCTTTTTCTTCTGGATTTCTAACATGGACATGTCAGACAGGCAGCTTTAAATAGCCAACAAGAAAGCTTATGAAGGAAAGAATTATTTGGAGGGAACTTATCTTTGTCTTCTTTGGTTTGGCACAAATTTGTCTGACACAAATTCACTTAGTATGACAGTTTTTCCTGGGATATAGCTTCAATTTGACACACATAATCATTTGTCAGCCTGATTCTGTATATAATGAAATCAAATGCAAATCATTCTCTTTGTGGTATTTGATCACATTCACAGAGAGGAAGAAAGAAAACTGAGCAGCGTTTTTATTTGTAGGAGATGTGATTTCTGTCCCTCAATCAGAAATGTCTATTCCATGTCAATTATTTAATCTTACATGCTTCTATTTCTTCATCAGTAAAACAAAACCATCAAGAATATCAGGGATAATATTGCTCTGCTGATGCAAAAGGTTATTTCAAAAGCACTTTTCAGACTGTGCTTTTCTTAAGTAATTGTGTTTCATATTTCAAAACAGTTCTCTCATGGGAAATTAAAATGGATGAAGTCAGCATAATTCCTGCAGTTTTATTCAGTACAGTGCAGAAAAGGTCTAGCATCTGATAGCTGGTCATTTCTGACTCTGTAACAGAGCATCAGCCAGATTTCTGCTTATCATTACTTGAGCCTCATGTAGTTGGGCATAACTGTATTGAAACCACATGCCTTGTATTTATATCTGGCCTTGAAGGTGTTTTCTCACTTAAATTCTTGCAACAATAATCTGGTTGGCTTTTGAAATCTGTCCTATCCAGGAAGTGTTTGTTTCCTTGGGTTCCTCTGAGGAATAACATGAAGAAGCTGCAGCTGTCAGTCAACTTGCCATTCTTCAGTTTGAAAGTCTGACCTTTGTCTGGTAAGGAGTGGGCCTTACCTTGACTTTGTTCTGCATGTGTATGATGCTTCAGGGTGATCTCAGCAGGGCCTCCACAGGATGTATGTGGGCATTTATAGGTGGTCTGAATGTCACAGAGTGATTAGCAACCAATATAATTTCATTTTCACTTGAATTTGCCCTGACCTCAGCCTGCAAACACATCCCCCCTAACTGTGAATCAGGGGGTGTTAGAGTCAGTCTAGGAGGTCCACAATCCAGCTGGTCTTCCCCACACAATTTAAGGTGCTACTGTGTAGCAAATAGTATAGATGGAGACATTTTGCTGAGGTTAGTCTACACAGCCAGTAAACATACATTTGGGTGCATCCTAAACTGTGTGGTGCACTGAACCCTGGGGGTACCAGCTGGATTGTGCAGACACAGCACCAAAGAGATTCCTGTGGGGAAGGAGTAAAGAGGACACACAGGTAGCACAGAGTCATAGCTACAGATGGTGCAGTCTTGGGCTGCAGTTGCAGTGCAAACACAGTCCAAGGTAGTGGTATGTGGTAGATTAGGCCAAAGTACGCATATTCCTTAAAAAGAAAAGGGATTATAGATAATCCTCTCTGCAATTCCATAATCAGTGTATATGACTTTGCCTTAATGTAGGATCTGGAGTTTTGCTCAGGCTTCTCATTCAGATATCTGCTGATATAATTTACAATTATGACAATAAACTTGGTGTAAAATACAGTTGCAACTCTATAGCAGTTCTTTGCCATGAGCCTTTTTGCATTTTAAACAGAAACTTTGATTTAAATTTATTTCTTAAGAAATTCTGTCCAGTCTAAGACAAACAGTATGCCAGAATTGCTTCTAATCATATGTTGTTTAGAAATTTCCTTACCTTGTTGTTAAGACACAAAAAAAAACCCCAAACAAACCAAAAAAAAAAAAGAAAAGAAAAGAAAAGAGTCATGAAAGTCTTAGAGCATATTAACTTCAAGTTTCCATGAGGGTAAATGGTTTTGCAATTTCCACTTTAATGGAAACCTACAGAGATTTAGAATGTATTGACTTGCAGATAAAGTTGAAAATACATAAAACATGAAGAAACTTTCTTTTGCCTTGGTTAAAATGACCTTTCCATTCAGTGATAAAACTATTTAAGTTTTATGGCATAGAAACAAGATAAAAACCTGAAAAAAAAAAAATACTTTAAAGTCTCTCAGATCAGTTCAGGCAGTCGCTTTTCCTTCAGCCAGGGCATAATTTTATTGCAGACAAGTGTATGTGCACACGCATGTGCGTGCCTACACATACACATCTGTACTTTTACCAGCCAAAGGCATCTTCACAGAATCACAGAAACTCTATGGTTAGAAAAGACCTTGAAGATCATCAAGTCCCACTGTTATATAGTTCCACCAAGGCCACTACTACACCATATTGTTGAGCACCATATCTTGATGGCTTTTAAATACATCTGGGGATGGTAATTCAACCACCGTCCTGGGAAGCCTATTCCAGTCTTTGATAACCCTTTCAGTATAGAAGTTTTTCCCATTGTCCAACCTAAACCTCCTCTAGCACAACTTGATGCCATTTCCTCTTGTCCAGTCAGTTGTGACTTGTGAGAAGAGACCAACACCCACCTCTGTGCAACCTCCTTTCAGGTCATTGTAGAGAGCAGCAAGGTCTCCCCTTCACCTCCTTCAGACTAACCAACCCCAACTCCTTTAGCCTCTCCTCATAAAACTTATTCTCAAGACTCTTCATCAGCTTTGTTGCCCTTCTCTGGACCTGCTCCAGCACCTCGATGTCTTTCTTATACTGTGGTGCCCAAAACTGAACACAGTCCTCAAGGTCCAGCCTCACCATTGCCGAGTACAGTGAGACAATCACTTCTCTAGTCCTGCTGGCCACACTATTCCTGATGCAGGCCAGGATAACATTGTTCTCACTTAGCTTTCCTTCAAGGTCCTGGAGCATGGTGGATGCATTTTATGTCAAAGATATTATTAAAGAGTTTTTTCGTGATTTGACTTTGACCAATGGAGTTAATTTTCTTTAATACAGATCTATTCTCTGATGGCCTGAATTAACGATGTACTTAGATTTGTTTCTAGCTGATAAACGGTAAGCATGTAATAAGCTGTTTTGTTGGTTTTATCTTTGTGATAAGTATCTTCATTGGGCATTGCAGAAAGTTCTATTTTGATATTTGTGATTTTGTTTGCTGCATAAAATACACACTATGTCTTGAACAGGATAATTGCAATTGAAAACTCTCCTATCCTCAAATGTCACATCTTTCTTGCTTACAATTATTCTTTCTGTGAGATGCTGTGATTTCTTAAGAAGCTTCCATTTTTCCTCTGTATTTAGGGAAGTTTAAATGTATGTATATGCATATATACATATGTACAAATACTGTAAAGTTAAAGAAATAAGTTTTATAAATTTATCAGCTCATGGGAGAGAATAGCAAAACAATTCATTTGGAGAAAATATTATTGACACAGCTTCACTCATATTTTTTTTCTGTTCTGATTATTTTGTTAATGCATGAAACTAGGTCTCTGCAGAAGTTCAAAAGCCACTGCTGTTACTTCTTCATAAAATTAACTGGTGTCCCAGTTTGTTTTTTTGGGGCAATTATGAAGTCATCCATAACAGTCATTTCATTATGTTTCAGTTTTGGGATTAGTATTACATATGAATAACTCTGGTAAACATGATCAAAAGCCCTTCTAGCCCTGTACCCTTGCTCTCTGGCAGTGTGCTGTAGCAGGCTCTTGCACTCTTCCTGAGGGTGTAGGAAGTGCTCAGCAATCCTTGCTGGGAAGTTCTCTCCTCCTGCTCTCACTTCTCTGCACCTCAAGTCTTCTGAACTGGAGATATATCCTGCTTTCTGACAGCCTTGATGGAGTCATTATCCATAAAATTGGAAAGAGTTTAAACTCTGGCTTTTCACAACATTCCTCATTGGTAAATTTGTTATATTATGCGCAGAATACATTTGTCTCCCTTAAACCTTTTTGTATCCCTTAAACCTTTTTAACTGATAATTTGATTCCTTCTTTTCCTTGCATTATAAGAGATGGTTATTAATCTGTTCCCTAGTATGTTATCCTTCTCAGAAAAGCAGTAACTCCTTATGTTTGCCACAAATATTTCTTTATTTAATATTTTTAATTTGCAATTATAAATTCTAGTGATTATATGGTCCACTAAGTTGTAAGAGTCATCTGAGCTTTTCCTCTGGTATATTAGTAAGCAAGATTCTCAACAACACACAAGAGCAGCTTTCATGTTAGGTCCTCAGATGAGTGTAAACCCATCATCTCTAACAAAAGTGCAGAAGTACAGCTGCAAAAAATGCAGCTGCCTGAGACTGTCTCTGGCTTTTGTCAAAGATGTACAACATGGGACAGGATCATTCCACTGTAGTGATCATTGTTCTGCTAGACTTAAGAGCCAAGACAATTAGTAGGAAAAAAAAAAAAGTGTTTTCCAGGAGACTTTGGTGGCTCTTATACTAAGAAAAAGAACCTTAAAATTCATCAAAGCTGCATAAACTCTTAGTGTTTGCTATAGGCAACTGAAAGGACAGTCTTCCAGATTCTCTACAAAATAATGCTTTCATTGGCACATTTTTAACAAAACAGTCATGGTTTCTTAATACAGATGTGTCTCATTATTATCCAAAATCAAGTTTGTTTATTTATATGTTTTAACCACAGCATGTCAGATTATAGAGATTCTTGCTTTGCTCTCCATGAGTAGCCAGCTGAACACAGCGGTGTCACTGATGACTGCATGTCCTCACAGCCATAGTGCTGGATAGGTTAAGGATGCTGACATTTGCCATTCCCTGCCAAGGTGGCTCTCCTCTTCCTCCTCCTCCTCTTCCTCCTCCTCCTGCTGTGCCTGCCAGTACAGAGCTCCCCTCTCCTTTCTGACCTCCCAATGTTTCTGAGCTCTCCTCCCAGCATCAGGAGCCTAAAGGTGAAAATCTGTCCTGCTCCCAACAGGCATATGGGGAATAGACCCTTTTTGCCTTTGATCCCTGGCTATTAGGATGCAGAGTCCTCCTGTTTCTCTCTTTAATTGCCAGACACTGAGGCTGGAGGCGAGGTGAAGGAGATATGAAGCCACCTACAAAGCGCAGGGGCAGCCAGGGCCATCCTGGTGCACCTCTTTATGTCCATCCAGATTGCCTCCATGTCTACACTGGACAGAGAGAAAAGGATGCCTGGGTAGAGGGTGGTGTGGTTGGCAGGGAGATGGCAGTGTGAAGACTTGTTCCCCTTGCATGATGCTACAGCTGGCCGAGTTGAAAGATGGCTGTGAAAAGTCCTTCAATAGAAAGAAACTTGGTTTTCCTGCCAGAAGTCTGGCTGAAGTAGACTGTTTGTTGTAGTCAATGTTCAAGCTGTGGTGAGCCCAGATATCATAGTCTCTTCTCCCTGCTTGAAGTCTATCTGCAAACCCCAGCAGGGATGCAGTAGATGCAGTTACAGAAGAGGGACCTGTTGGAAGATCACGAGGTTGTAGGGTATATCTCTGAGCCCCCATACACTGCAGCTGCCCTCCCCTCATCTGGGGACTTTTGAAGACTCTCTTTCAAACCCTGGAAACAGAGATGCTGTGCAGGTTGTACCACTTGTGAAGCCAAAACAGCCTCCTTTGCAGAGGCCCTCAACTGTGGAGAAAGGGCAATAAACTGACTGCTAACAAACATAGTGAGTTTGGCAAAAATGAGGATACCATTAAATGAAGAGGTTGTTATCTTTTGGACTTGAATCTGTAAGCTGTGGGTTTTCTTTTTTTTTTTTTTTCTATAATTTTAAAAATCTTTTTTGTTTCTGTCCTGTTGACGGGTATCACAATGAGGCCCAGGGAGAGACAGGCTGTCTGTAACTCTTTCTGTGTCCAAAAGCAAAAAGACCAGGAGGCGGATGGGCAGCTGAGACCTGCTACATGTAGTGAGTGCATGGAAATGTTGCTGCTGCTGTTTCCAAATGAAAAATGGCTGGTAGATCCTGGTTTTGCACAGCTTCATTTTGGTATCTCTGAGGGAAAAATGTATCCAGAGAATAAATCAAGAGGTTGTGCAAGGCTCTCTGTGATAAACAAAAGGGGAGTTTGTGCTCTTGCCTGGAGGAACATCTACTTTCCAAGAGTAGGCAGGGGACAGGCTCATCCAAGCAGCAGCATGATCTGGCTGAGGCACCGTGGCCTTCTCACCTGCAGCAGCAGCTAAAACCCACAGCAGAGGAAGCCCAGATGGAGGCTTTGTTCAGCATCCCTCTTGCCCATGAGCTTGTACCACTTCTCAGGAACAGCAGACAGCTCAGGAACCCCGAGATCCCCCAGCTTGCCTATGGACATTCCCATCTACCACCCTGCTCTAGTCTGAATATCAATAAACGCCAAGAGCACATGCACTCCAGTCTGACCACTTGATGAGTTATCAATACTATTCTCTCCACAAAAACAACAGGTATATGATGAAGGCCATCTCTTCCCTTCTGCTCATTGATTGCCCTTGTCTGTGGCCTATCTATATAGAATAGGTCCAGCACATCAGGGGGTTTCAACCCTCACAGTCTTCCCTCATTCTGATTTACAGCAAACTACAGCTTGTAAACCTTTGACTCTTGTTTAAAAATAGAAGGCCTGGATAACATTAGCAAACATAAACACTACTTTCCCTGAAAATGCTATTTTAAACACAGATCTGTAAAGGCCAATTTATCTCTACCATCTGTAACTAGTTAAAATTCCAATTGTTTTTCTTAAAAAGGATTTTAACAATGGATAGTAAGTATGAGGTAGATTAAAAGTAATTTAAATTGTAGTTTTTTAGTAAGAGTTTATTAAAAAATCTGTTAGATACCTGGGTTATCTGCAGTCTTCAAATGGTGCTGATAAAATGATGGTGCTCTATGTTGTCATTGGTGATTTTTTCGAAGCTGATATATATTTTTCTTACATTTAGGCGCAAACGTGCATTTATTTCTTTTCAAATAATTTACTTAAATAAATGCCAGATTGTTGGTGGACACTTTAATTGATCTAGAATCAACCAAATTATTTTTATTTGGCCTAAACTGGAATAAGGAGTTGTATAAACTAAGGATACATTCAGACTATATAAACTAAGGATGTGGTCAGGCATTTGCTGCAGAAATGTGTGCACCAATTAAAAATGTAACTATCCCTCTGCAGTTTGTTTCTTCTGTTCTGCTGGGGCTCCCTTTCTTTGTAGGTTAGTCTCTTCCATAGGCTGTTCAACCCACCCAACACTGCATTAAATCATATGGGGAGCATCTGCATGCTTTACCATCCAGTACTTTTGTGTTGGGGAATGTAAGAGCCAAATGTGTAAGGGAAGGGTTCCCTTGTAGTAAATGGCTGCCAAGGGCGCAGTGCAGTGTAAACTGTTCCTATAATCATTAGACCTGCTGAAATCAGCCATTTCAGCAGAGGCACTGGACTTTGCACGGCTGCAGGCACACATTTCTCCTTCTGCCCTTCCTGTGGTGGTGGGCACCTTGGGCAGGAGATCTCAGCAGGTGGCAACATTGTAAAGCACATCATCAGGATTCACTAGACATATTTATCAAAAGTTTAAGATGCTAGCATGGCTGATACATCCTCCTTTCCTTTTGGCCTCTTTGCAACTGAGGAAAGTGAAAACAATTTTTATCCACTACCATTGTTTACTAGGTGAATGGAAGCNTTTTTTACTGTAAGGGTGACAGAGCCCTGGAACAGGCTGCCCAGGGGGGTCGTGGAGTCTCCTTCACTGGAGACATTCAAAACCCGCCTGGACATGTTCCTATGTGACGTACTCTAGGTGGCCCTGCTCTAGCAGGGGGGTTGGACTAGATGATCTTTCGAGGTCCCTTCCAACCCCTAGGATTCTGTGATTCTGTGATTCTGTGATTCTGTGATTCTGCCCTTCCTGTGGTGGTGGGCACCTTGGGCAGGAGATCTCAGCAGGTGGCAACATTGTAAAGCACATCATCAGGATTCACTAGACATATTTATCAAAAGTTTAAGATGCTAGCATGGCTGATACATCCTCCTTTCCTTTTGGCCTCTTTGCAACTGAGGAAAGTGAAAACAATTTTTATCCACTACCATTGTTTACTAGGTGAATGGAAGCCAAAGTACTACAAGTGTCCAGATGGGTGCTTGTGCTGGTCTAATTAAATCAGTTTTGAAACATATCTTTAGGCTGTGGACAGGTGTTATTTTGTGGAGACTTGTGCCAGATGAGGATTACAAGCTACATTGCTAGAGGTTATTGCCCTCACAGCTTTACTGGCACAACAATCCCAGATGCCCTTCAGCTTAAACATGCATCTCATGTGGTGATGGCTGGAGAGGTTACCACCTGCCTGCCAACGCCGGCCTCCTTGGCACAGCTCCAGCTCTGATGAGTGCTCCAAAGTGAGTGTCCTGGCCTCTTTCAGTCAGAATGAACCAGGTTAGCCTGTAGAGAGGGAATGAGTGAGCTCTTGTTTGCTGTGGCTTGTTGCATCTGACAAGGAGTGGGGAGTGTTAGCTGGCCAAGGAGCACAGGGGACAAGCATAGCTGGATCTGGAGGAGGCCATATTTTTTCAGCCCTCCTGCGATGGTGTAGGAGCAGAAACCTGTCCTGATGCCAAAGCCATGAGGGGTGACCTGTGGTTGAGGCATTTTGGGGACTGGCTAGGGATTCAACTGCTTTGGGCTGCTCACTTACCAAAGTCTTGGCATTCACTTGAGCTAGGGCTGTGGGGGTTGATGAATGATTGTCAAAGGCAGTCCAATCCAAACAAGGAAGATTTTCTTGTCAAGCTGTTATATTTTTACCAAATGTGTTAATGTGTTTACAGATAAAGTATGACACAATGTTGACCAAGTCAGGTTAGCAACTAGCTTCAGTTGGCCAAAACTGTCTTAGCAGATGGCATTAAACTTTCTATGTAACACTAAGGTCAGCTGTGACAAATTTACAGGCTTTTTGTGTCTTAAACCCTATCTGCATTAGGAACTATCATATTTGCTCTCGTGACAATTTTCAGTTAAATGTATTAGCTTAAAAGCACCTTAAATACCTTACAAAATCATCTTATGTGGCCATGAACATAGCTATTGAGCTGGCCTACTTTCAAGCATGCTTTCTTCTCACTGTTCAACAGTTGCTTATTATTAAACAAGGCAGGTAGTGCTGCTTCCACCGAAAAGTAGGAAAACATCACTATTGCTGATGGTGCTGTCTAGCTTTCCTTACCTCTCCAAGCCAGCTTTTCATTAAGTATACATAATGCAGTCTGTCCTCTCTAAGTGAGTATTTCTTTTGACTGCACTTTTAAAGACTATGGTTACATGCAGAAATTGGTCCCTATCTGTGCTTTAAAGAAGTGAACCAAAAATGTGGCTGAAAATACTCTCAGGTCCAAGCCCTATCCCAGTGGTCCTGCCTGTACATTGCTTGTCCTCCCAACAGGGACTGGGTAGTCAGCCTAGCAGAGTACTCAGCTCTGCTCTCCAAGGCACCCAGTTGCAGCCATCTTCTCAGGAAACAAATGACTAATCTGTGTTTATAAGCTACTATTATTTACGGATTGTTTATCACTCAGTTCCCACAATTTCCTTCACACTCTCCAAGCAGTGAAGAAATCACATTCCCCGTTCCACAGAGATATGGCATTTATGTAAAGTGGAGAGTGCTCCTGAGAATATCCATTTACTTAACTCTGTTTTCAGGCCACTTCTTACTGCAGCTTTCCAGAGTTTTAGCAGCACAGCTCACAACCATCCAAGTGGAAGACTGGCAACAGGACCAGCTAAAGAAAGTGTCACGAACATCCCTAATCAGGGCAGGGATCATCAGAGCAGGAGCTCAATTTGCTTAGCACCTTTACAGTGTGACACACTGGGTTTGAGCTTGGCATTCGATTTTCTATGACCACTAGATGGCATAAAAAAATACCGTTGTGGGCATCAGCTTGTTCCTGACAAATTACAAAGTGTCCAGGCCATGCTGCAGTTAAAGGGGATTCTTACATCAGTTTTAATCAAAATGCATATTTTAATGTTTCTCTTAAATGAAAAAATGTATCAGTAGGACGGATCCTATTGAGAGAAAATTAACCTTAACTGCAAAATTCAGCTTTAAATAGCAAGCACTACTGAAGTCATTGTCATTCTCAGGTAGAGGATAACATAAGCAGAAGGGAGGTTGCTCTGCTAATTGCATTACTGGACTAGGCACTAAGAAAAATCATCATTTTTCATTTTGGTCCTGATAAAGTTCTCTTTGTAGCTTTGGTCAAATCACATAATCCGCTTCATTGCTCTATTTCTGTATAAAAGGCAATGATTTCCTGCTTTACAGTGGTGCGGGGGGAGTTAATTAGTATTCATAAAGCACAAATGTCAAGAATAAAAATACTAATGACTCCCAGAAGCTGCTTGCAAGGAGAAGCTCTCCTGGTATATCCATCCTGCACCACCTAGCTATTGCTGTGCCACTGTGATGGTTTTAATAAGATGATGGCATGTGGATAAATTTAAAACATACTGAAAGAAATGTTGCTGAATGCTACTGAAAGAAAGTAAAACCACTGGTAAACCACTGAAAGAAACTTCACGGCAATTGGAAACAGCCTGCTTACTGCTGTGCTAACCCCCTCTGAGTTCAAGAAACAGCCTGATGGATGGTGGCTTTTGTGTCCTAACCCCCAGTGACAGTCCAGCTTCCCTCCAGCTGAGGGAAACTTTCAGTTAAAATCTGAAACTTTGGTGCAGTCTCTGGTTTGGTTGCTTATTGATAACTGAAACCACTAGCTGCTCAGAGTCCTTTGCGGCTGCTGTGAAAGGTAATGTCTCCTGTACATCCTCAGGATGGAGATCTTTGGTGATTTTATCACTGAAATATGCAATCTGATTATAATGCTTTCTGATATTGCCAGACCATAAACTGAGACATTTCTGAGTGCTGTCAGGAGCTAAGTGAAAAGGATAGGGAATCCATTGAAAATTGTTGGTGACTTGGAAAATCTCACCACAGCAAATGGTATGATTGCTATGGTCATGAGATGATATATTTCTTTTTACTCTTCTCTTTACTGAGCATGGTGAATATGAATACTCTAATGAGAGGCAGAGGATTTTACAGGGTACACTGGGAGCTACTTTTCATCATGTCGAAAGAAAGGATTTAAAGGTTCAGATAAGGACAGTACTGAAAAAAGAGAATTTGGCATGATGCCCCTGAGAAAACAATATTGCAACAACGAACAATAATATTCAAGCATGCTTTATACGCTGATTTCACTGCCAATGAAAAGAAACTGACTGTATGTCTTCCCATAATCACAGAGGGTATTTATGACATAAATGTAATTTTTGGTTTATCTGAACTGAGTTTTATCAGCTGTATTTTAGTAAACTGAGGAGTCAGACGGTGAATGAGAGAGACGCGAAAACTGTCAGACCAAAACACCCTCAACAAAATAAATGATTGCTGATTGGCCTTGAAGAAAAGTGAGAAAAACAATTTTGGTTACAGAAATAAGACACTAAAGTACTGCAACTGCAATGCCAAACTGATTTCCAACCACTCATGAGAGTATCGGCTTTGCTTTTCCAGTGATAAAATTAGTTTTTCCGCTTGTCCCCACTGCACATTTCAGTGATGATGTTGGAGACTTTTCAATTTCCATTAAAGATATTAAACAGCAAATAAAGTGATCTTGGCAGCCTGTGGAAGAGCTAGTGTGGTAGATAGATGATGTGTAGAAAATGGTTCCTACAAAGGTTGAGTTCAAGTTCAACTACTCTCTCAGAACCGTACTGTGGTCAGATGACAGCAAGCACTGCACAGCCTCAGAAGCATCAGCGATTCCTTCACATGGACCAGAAATTCACTGAGATATTTTATCATCTTCTACCCTTGTTCATCTAAAGCTGTGGTGCCCTCCATGAAGTATATAAGGTATGGCAGCGCCTATACCTTATAGCGATGTGTTTACTGTTTATGCAGTATGAGCAGACCCAGAATGTGCTGTAAAACCTGCAAAGCCTGCTGCATTCATACACCAGGTGAGTGGTGAGAAGGCCCTTGAGCCTTCTGTAGGGGCCTGCTATGATAGAGCATATGGGACAGGAGGAAGACAACAAACAAGGACTGGTGGGTGCTGCCCTGAGGGCTATTGCACAGTCCCTCCAGGAGTAAGCTGTGAGCCAGGCTGATATGGGTGTGCTGCCATTTAGTTATCCCTAGTGCTGAATATGCTGCTATGGAAAAAAGTCTCTTGTGTTCCATCTTTGGATGCTAGCATTATGGTCATAATCCTTTAGGGACCCATTACTTGTCCTCCCTCATAGACAGGACTTATCTGCGTTCACTGAGGGAGCAAGTACAAGGCTTCTGGGCCAGAGACTCTGTGAGGAAGAGTTACCCATCTTAGCAATCTGTGGAAAATGTTTTATGAAAATGAACACTTTATATAGGAAATATAGTAACATGCCAAGCAACAGTACTGACTTTTATCCCTTAGCATCATTTTGTTGCAAATAATTAACCATCCGATACTCATTTTTTCTAGATAGTCAAATGTTAGTGTGCTGTTACTCCTCTCAATGGATCAACATGAATCTCAAACCATAATAAAGCAAGAGAATATTAGAGATTATTTTAGTTTCAAAAAAAAATCATTAAGCTGAATTTGAAAGTTGGAGAATTAAATGAAAGGGAAGACAAACACCATAAAGAAGTACAAGCACTTGACAAATAGCTAATAGACTGAAGAGATTCCCTTATTCTTACTGCTCAGGGAATTGGCTTATTTTCCCCATGTAGAACTTGCACAATACCTTATTTAGTAATATTTCAAGAAACATTTTTAGCATCTGGGATTCAGTGTAATTGTTGCAATGCTCTGGCATCAGGCTACACTGTAAAACTAGCATGTTAGCATACCATGGAGATGAAAATAAATGGAGAAAGCTCAAGAAATTTTCAGTGCAAGGTACAGCTCCTGTTACCTCCAGCTCTGTGGATTGGAGGATTCCTGCTCTAATGTCACACTTCTTTTTTCTGCTTTCTACTCCTCTGACTGGAAGCACAGGTTTTCTTTTTTTTTTTTTTTTTGTGAAAAGGTTGTCAAATTCACAAACATTGCATGAAGATGCAAATGCATCACTATGTGGGACTAGTGATGCGAATCAAGTCTAGCTTGTTTATAGGATTATGCAAGCTATAAGCAGGGAATCTGACTTGGATCAGATGTGCAGCTTTTTCTGAAGCATCTTTAATGGCATGAGTAGAATTTGCTTGAGCCTAATAATAGACCTAGAACATTTTTCTATTCGAGTTTGCTACAGAAGTTGCTATGCAACTGATTTTAAGTAAAACAGTTTTCATTAACGGTTATTAAATACCACCCTAAATGGTATTAACAAGGTCAATGCAGAGATCAAATGATTATTATCAACATTTTTTATAACAGGCTAAGATTTCGCAGATATGGTTTTCAAAAAAGAGATAAAAGAAATTTGGGCTCATAATTGTTGGAGTACATCGTGGTTATTTCCAGTTTTACAACAAGTAACCAAACAAATTGGTCCAATGTTCTTTGACTCTCTCTTTCACTCTCTTGTACAGGAACTACTCATAAATAAATCAGCTAGAATATCATGCTGACTGCCTGTTCTCCACTTGTTAATAGGAGGAAAAATAACACAAAATAACAGGCTAACCATTGCCTGCCATGTAAGTGTACATGCAGTGGTGCCTAGGAAGAGTATGGTAAGACACAGAGGAGGTAAAGCATTTTGTCCTCAGTCTTCAATAAATGATGCAACAGCACAGTCCAGAAATGAATCAGGCCCTACAGAAATAGATGACTGAACAGCTGCAGGCAGACAGGGACCTTTGTAGCTTCATTATAACAGAGCTGCTGCTCCACTTTCAGTAACAGTCCAGTGATGGCAAAGCAAAGGTGCTGTTAAAGCCCAGACCTGGTAAAAGGGCTTTGAATTCCTAAATGATTAAATCAGAAAGCAGAACATAAACCCCATAGACAATACACTTTGCATGAGGTTTATTTTACTGTGTGAATTCAAGCACTGGAATGTCCTCTACCGATTCCAGAGGGGTTAACGCTTTCATGCCTCACAGCCTGGCCAAGTGGGACATCCAGTGCTGTGGGTATGGGCCACATCCTCATTTTCCTTATACCTCAGTAACCAAAATAGCTGTGCCCTCCCTGCCTTTCTTAGCTCACCATTCCTTTGGGACCTTCTTGAATTATTGCTCCCACAAATCTTATTTCTCCTCCCCCTTCCTTGTCTACTTCTGTTCCGAGAAACCTTCACAAATGCCAGCCAAGTGAAGTGTTTAGTCGTATTTCTCCAGATGCAGCTGAGCTGGCATATCTCTGAAAGGGACATAGAAGAGGTGCATGGTATAGTTGGTAATATATAGTATTATTTCTAATGCCAGCCACTGTGCTGTCTTTGTGAGCCCAGCTCCCTGGTTTAAAAGTAATGACAGGCTAAAGAGGAAGATCTTTCACTACCAGTTCCAGGAAATGGCTAGAAACAACACACAGAGAAAGATGCTCTGCCATTTCATAAGGGGAAATGTTGTTCCTTTCTCCTCTCCAAACTGGTCACACCATCTGCAACAGGTGAGGGCAAGAGAGGATTGAAGCCAGGCTGGCAGAGGGCAAGGTGCTCAAATCCACCATGGCTGAGATCTGGTGCCACTCAGCTCACAGCACTGACTGGACTCCCCAGTCTTCTGCTAGTGGGCCCATGTGAGCCCGGATGGACAATTTCTTCTTCCCTACCTTGACAATCAACTCTCTTGTGTTCATAGTATGGTTTCTCACTTGGGCAAGCATTGCCTTGCATTACCCTAATGAGACAGAGAGAGTTTTAGTTCCTCAGAGCAGAGCTAAGCAGTTAACAGCAGTGTGAGAAGCCACTCATACTGACAAAGGGCAGCACTGCAAGCAGCTGCTCACTTATGTGCTTTCTAGAAGAATTCAGAGAAAATGGGGAACATTAGTAGAACAAAATTTCTTTGCCATAATCCTCTTTTAGCAGATCTTCTAAAAATGTGCTCTTTAACCAAGACTCTAAGGTTCTATGAATGAACAATGATGGTCACCTCTTCTGATGCAGCTTTTCAAATTTTTGAAAAATGTAGGATAGACTATGTTGTGTTTTGTCCTGGGTTTTCTTATGTCCCTTTCTGATGGAAAAACTAAGAGGACAGTAGTGGAAAACTCCTTAAGTGACATGACTTTTCCAAGGTCTCCTCGCACAGCTTTCATTTATTTCCAATCAATTCTACTTTGGTAAATGATCAGATCAGGGCCAGTCCTGGTCCCATGTAGACTTCCATATTGCATCTCCATCCCATATGGGGTTCTTTTCTCAAAAATGTTCCAGTTCTCTTTCTAAAGTTAATTTTGCATCTCCAGTCTAGGCAGGGACTTTGAACAACTTTGAAGAGATAAGGCAGTTAAAATGAAGAAGAAAAACCAAGGAACCAGGACAAAGACTGAAAGAGCTTGCTCAAGAGCACAGAGGAGCTTTCCAGCAATGAAAGGCTTGAACCCAAGTACCCACTCTGTATCTTTAGCCTAAAACACTTCCCTTGACCAGAGAAGCAGTAAAGCACCACAACTGTGAACTCACATAACCTCAGTTTAATTTTTAAATGCATGTGTTTTAAAGGGAAAAAAACCACATATCTTCTGCAACCTCTCACTGTCATGGGCTCCATTTTCCTCTCATATATGAGCAAGAATTAACATTTCTGTAGTTCCATTGAGAGGCTATTACTTAGTGGCATAATCCCATCTCAGCCACCACCACAGAGCTATACCAAGCACAGTAAATTTATTCATTAGATTTATCCTATGTTTATTAACAGCCTAGCTCAGAAAAAGAGTCAGTGACAAAAACCATCTGGAATAAACATAATAGAAAACAAACAATGTAATATATTCCATCACTCCAGCCTAATTACACTGTTTGGTGCAAATACTATCAATCCAAGTGACAATTTACAAGCCGAACTCTTATTAAAGGGAAGAATGAGCTGTGCAGGGAAGCACAAATCAAAGTAACTAATCAACATAGACAACACATTCAGGGATTTAAGAGCCAAGTTACGCTAGTCTTTTATCCCTCCTTGTTTTCAATTTGGGAGACCTGCTGTGATGTTGCAGTACATTATGTGTTATATCTATTTATGCAACATTGGGGAGAAGCATGTTTCTGGCTGTTGTCTTATATTTCACCAGCTACAGCCTGTGACTTTTAGATTTAAATATTTTTCTTGCCCTATCTTTTAAGCTGGGAGAAAGGTACACTGTCCCAGACACCACTTCCTTTTAAGGCAGCTCTCTTCTCTGAGGATTTAGTAAAAACTTGGAATTATGGAGGAAGTTAGAAAAGATTGGAGAGAGCTAAAAGCAATGCCACTTAAATATAAAAGAAGTTCTTATTGAGTGAATTGATTCATCAAGAGAAAAGGGAAAAAGATCTCTCCCTTCCATGGAAGCATCTGAACAACACATGGCAGCCGTCCATGAGCTGTTTCAGCTTGGAAGCTGGAACTGACTCATCATTAGATGCATCTGATGTCCCCAGGGAAGGAAGAGAAAACACTGGCAGCAATGAAGGAAAGATGGCAGAAGCCATCTGAAGCAGAAATTAGACAACCATCCTGTCTGCATTAGAGCATGAACTTCAAGAACAGTGTTAGGCACCTTCATGAAAGCTGAGCTCTCAAAGACATAGCAAAGTGATACAGTACTACAACATGTAACACACTGTTGGTTTAGGGAAAATACATGCATAACTTGGAAAATACCACCACAGGTCATCAGGGAAAAAGACCTCAGTACAACAATGGGCAACAATGGGGCATTACAGTGAAAACAGTATGAACAAATACGCACACAGCTCTGACTACAGAAGTGTGGTTGTAACTTCCATACATGTTAGCAAAATACAATTTATATAGTCCTACACTGAAAAATTCTCTGTTGCTGAGGAGATGATGGAGGATTTTTTTTTTTAACTCTTCCTGTAGGAAAAAAAACCCAAAACCGAACAGTGAGAAAGACGTCAAAAGACCAACATGTTGCTTTATCTGCCATAAGGAGGAAGATCATTAGTCACCACCTCCCCACGTGCAGAAGTGCCTCTCTGGACCTTCATGTTCCTTCCTTGCCTACAAGGATCCAGGGTCTTTTCACACTCTGGAAATGACCATGTAGCTCAAAGAGTTTTATAATGAGATTGTCTCGGAAACAACATTCATCTTATGAGAAGGCATTTCATATTTCTTCCTGAACTGTTTTTTATGGAACAAATTCTAGTGCTCTGTTTCAGGCTCCAGTAAACCTGAAACATAGCTTGTTCTCAACCATAACATAGGCTTATTCTCAACAAGAAGGCTGATAAAAAGCAAGCTTTTGTCATAGCTCATGTCTATGAAAAATGTCCAAAATTCTGTCTCTGTACCTGCTCAGAAAGTAGTAAGTGTGACATCCTTTTCGCCTTAAAGAGTTGGTGTCATGGATGTGGCCACAGCAGGTTGCTTTATTTAAGAGGAAAGGTGCAAAGTTAGAGAACTACACCCCTGAGAATTTTGAAATTTCAGTGATTCATAAAAGACAAAAAAATTATCGCCATCTAACTGTGAAGCTATGTCTCCAGAGTCTTATTGCATCATCTATATTAGTGTGCAAAACAAGATGACATAGCTGTTGCTGACTAATTTCAAGTGTGATATTCACAGCATAGATGCATTATTGGAATGGATTTTTTGGCAACACCTTCATCCAAGCATCTCTGCACTCTGTCTGCCTGAAGTTGTCATTCTTTTCAACTGGGAAGATGAACATGAGGATGACTCTTTACCTCACATGCTAAGTCCTTGCCTGTTCTTAAAAATTGGTGTATTTAAGTCATCTGTCAAAACCCCACAGGTGTGGTGTTTATTTATGTCTCTTTTCTTGGCCTTACATACTTTGATTCAAGCAGGAAGCTCGAAAAGGTGAGGGTTTTTTTGTCAATTCCCACCCAGGCTACAGGTATTTAAATAATTTTCAGATTAAGTTATCGATAAAAGAAGGATTACTCCCCATTTGTAGATTACAGAAATCTAGGAGCATATGGTGCCTTTCAATGATTATAATGATAGAAATACCTTAATTTTCAGTTTATTTTGATTCTTACTTTCTAGTTCTATGACTGCTGGTGCTCAGCCTGCCTAGGGAATCTGAAAATTTTCCATCAACGAGGAATAGCCCTGAGTAGAGAGCGTTTTATTTAAAGAGCAGAACACAGCAGCCATGATATGGTCAACACGCATAGTGTCCAAATCTTCAGCTTTGTAACTGGGAATTATTCTGCCCATTTAGGATGCTCAGACACTTGCAGATTTTTTATTAATCCTCCAGGATTCCTTAGTCTGGATTTTTTTTCTCTGAGGGAGGAGATTCAGGGGATGTGCTAATGACACAGTGAAAGTAGATGGGAGGTTGTGCCTGCATTGAAAGAGTCATCCAGGTGTGGTGGCAGTGTCCTTCTACTGCAACCATGTGTTGCTGAATCTGACTCTCCATCACCACAAAAAACCCAAACCAGTCCCAATACTTTCTTTTGATTCCCTGCACTGTCACCTTTTCCCACATGTTCCACCAAAGGCTTTGAGAGCTGTCAAGAAGCTGAATTACTGATAACTGCCAAAGACTATTTGTAGTGAACACTGAATTTTTTTGAGTGTTATCAATGACCTCACAGGGACAAGGTAGCTGAGATACTGAGATATCTCGGTGAACTATCTATCAACAGCCCCTCAAGGCAGAAACTACTTGCTGAAGCATCTGCTGATGAACCAAAAGGGAGATGAAGTTCAGAGAAGTAATTGTTTTAATTACCATGTAGTCAGCTTTACCATTATTTTAGAAAAAGCTGGTTGCTTATGTTACATCAATGTAACTGTGGATTTGGGGAAACATCTTAAAAGCCATAGAGGGAACCTTAGAAGTATAACAGAAATAATTGCCTCTGGAATATGACCACAATCAGATTTCAACACACACACAACTAAATTTAAGATATCAAGTATATTAGTTACTTCACTGAACTTCAGAAATGGGCAGTCACGCAAAGGTAGGTTGCTATAGCTAACTAAGGATGACAATACCTCTTCCAGCAGGTTCATTTTCCTACAGGCAAAAAGTCTGTGTTCCCATTGCAACCCTTCATTGCAGCAGCTTGTTTACAGCAGCTTCCAGACTAACTTTCCATCTGCAATGCCACTGCACTGCTTCCTTCTCTGCCAAGAGCTTTTCCATTACAGTGCTCACAGTAGTGGTAATTCCATAGTGGTTGCCTCTGGATGTTTTGCTGCTTGTGGTCCTTTGCAGTCATTTTTCCACATTGTCTTGTACAACATTTAGGTTGAGAGCTTTCTGGCAGATTTGGAGGATTTGTTTCTGCCTTTGATCCCATGGGAAGACTATTTGCACACAGAAGCATGGCAAGGATTAAAAGCTGTTTTCTTTCCCTCTTTACAAAGAACCTGATGGGTGGCCATGGGTGGATGCGTATTGCAAGAATTCAGGAACACCACCTTCAGTTTTCTATATCTTCACAGACTTCTTGTATGATCTCAATTCCACAGTCATTGAGTCTTGCCTCAGGCCCCACATCTATAAGCCCAAGAGGTGGTATTCAGAGAAATAAATACAATTTATTGTATAAATTATAACAATTTATACAATTAATTTATACAATTTATTGTATAAATTATATCTGTTCCACCAGACCAGTAATGGATATTAGGGCTCCACAGAGAGAGAGAAAGATGTCTTGGGATAGGTACAAGAGAAGTTTGTCATTCATCAGAAAGTAAAGTCTCCATATCGTTACAAGTATTTATTCAGGACAGTCTCTCTCTGAGTTACATTGATGTCGGGTAGCAGAGCACTGCCTGCAGTTTTTGAAGTATTTGAACACTTTCAGCCTTTAAACAATTAGAGTTGTCAAAAAGAAAGACAGCCCATCAGTCAGAAGTTTTCACAATTCTTTCTCATTTTTATGTAGATTTCTAAATCTCATGTTGTCAAATAAAAGACTGTAAAATAGAAACCTTCAACAATTTCCTTTTTTGTCTTTTTCTTTCAAACCCTACAATAATGGAGATCTTAAAACTTTCAAGACAGAACTGAAAGAACTGATCTCTTTGTTAAAACTAATAGTTCTGTTTGTTCACTGTTTTTGGTAGTGATCAGTCCCAGAAGGCATCTGGGTGAGGAAACCACCAGGAAATGGATAGGTAGTTGAGGCAGTAAATAAAGCAGCTGTTAGCTTTGGGCAACAGACTGCAAGCATCAGCAGCCTGTATGTTTTGCTTACGTGTGGGTGACTTTGCTTCTACCAGCAGAGATGTGGATTAGCCACTGATATCCAAATAGTGGACAGTTTGGCCCACCCTCTCTGCTGGTGCATGCCACCCCCATCAGGTCCTCTCTCCATCCCAAGCCTTCTCTAGCACCTTCTTCTATCACCCCTCCATCACCATCAACCCTTCAAAAGCCCTGTTTGTTTTCAAAGATGGAGGCAAAAACTCCAATGCTTGGTTGAAAAGAGGCATTTATCTTCTTTCAAGTCAGGCTGGTGCCTTATGTAAGCAATGAGTGCATGCAATAACATATTTTATGTCATTACAATTAACTCCTTCAATGATCTGTGGAATAATCTATTCTTAAGATTAACTACTTTAAACAGTTCACATATCACAGGCTGTCTCAAGAGATTTCTTTAAAAAAACCCAACTCTTCAGGTCTTAAAGATGGGTGGAGAGGGAGAGAGGAACTATAATTTTTAGTAAATGAATATCCAATAGCAAAACATTTGGATGAAATCTGTTTATCTGACTTCTTCTTGAAAGAAAACAAGATTTATCTTCTTATTGAGATTTGCTCTTCCCATTTGTGTTCCCAAATTTACTCCTGGTCTAAGATCTTATGTTCTTAGATTCTCTGCTCATTGAATTTCATAGCTGTACCTCCTGAAAAATGAAATTTTAGAATAAGAAATATCGGAAGATTTTTTTTCTCAGTTATTTCCTCAGGCACTGCATTATTTCCTCTGGAAAACTCTGCAAGAGGAAGATTTCAGCCTGCTCACAGTATACATTAGAGTGAGAATGCAATTCACAAGGGTAGCTCCTCTGACTCTTCCGATTGCTTGTTTGCTTTGACTGTGCTCACGTCAGACTAGTGCATTTCACAGTTGGTTTGTAACTTGAAAACACAAGTTGAGTAATGAGGTGAAAATATGTCACAACAAATAATCCTGAAAAACATGTGCTTTATTGGTTTGCAAGCTAGGAAGTGACATCAAGCATCCAGACATGGATATTTTTCATTTATTGCATCGGTTCTGCATAGGAAGACAGAGTACATTCCTCCACATAAAATATACACAACAAAGTATTTAAAGATGTTCAGATTCAAAGCCATAACCATCTGCTTATCACAGGCATCTGTTGCTTCAAAGCAAAAGACTATATGAAAGATTCAGAAAGCTTTAGAACTCAAAAGGTGCATTTGCCAAGAGACTAATGGAACACATGAATATACATAAATTCCAAAAATATAACAAACTTCCGCTTTTTCCCTGGAGTGCCATTACACCAGCTAGGTATGTGAGAGTTGAGATGCAAAGAAGAAAAAAAAGATTTACCTCATCTCTTACCCATCTCTGTACTGAAAAAAAAAAAACAACCAAAACCCTTTTGTCATTCTTCACTCTTGAAAAGTAATGTTTACTTCATCAGCAGAGGAGACTTTCACACTGATGACCTGCATCTCTGGCTCGCTACTGCAAATGTACCTTCAAAATAGGATTGTTATTCCCCTGCAAACTTCTTTCTACAGAGCCATTCCCCATTCTCGCTCGAGGAGGTGAGACCCCCCAGCTTCACTGGAAGCAACAGAGTGCTGCTCCACAGCCCCACATTTTGTCACCCAGGTCTGAGTGCCTGGCTGAAGTCAAGGAGGGGGCCTTTCCATTGTCCTCATTGAGCCCTGGGTATCTCTCTTAATGGACAGTGCCCCTTTCCCATGAGGATCTTGCATTGCCATGGAAGTGAAGGTTGACAGAAAGGCTGGGAGGGGTGTTAAGCTTTTTTGGGCACTGTCTGTATTCCTCTGAGCACCTGATGCAAGAGACGATTGTGGTGGTGTATCTGCAATTAATAAAGTTTGCATTGCCCTGTGGATATGTGCCAGATTTCCACTGTGAGGGCTGGAGGGCAGAATTTTCAACTTTCAGATGTGTGGATCTGGAGAGAAGGACCTGATCAAAGTTATTTGGAACTAGGAAAAAGTGTGAGCCAAATAGAAGGTGCAAAGGATTAGGTGCTTTTGAAAGGCTGCAAGGAATTCAGGGGGTGGCTAGTGACTCTCTAGAGAGGAAGACACTGGGAATTCTGAGTGCACAAAATTTCTTTCTCAGCTTAGCACCACCTATACCTGGTCAATGGAGCTAGTCAAGCTTCCTGGCACAACAGCCAGTTTCCATAAATTTATCACCCTATCTGCATATGGGAAGCCATCAAAAGAGCAGGGAGGACCTCACAAACAGAAGAGAAATTTGGATTTCAACACCTGTCTGCCAGGCCTATCGATGCCAATAAGTACAAGAATTGCATAGAGAACAAGGAAATATTTCATGACCTTATATTACATTGTGAAGCTCACAGAAAGTTGATCCATCCCCTGCAATAAACTCCAAATAGCCATACAGAGATTAACCTAAATATGAGCATGAATATCAAGATACATTTTATAAAACAATAAAAGTATTTTTCTATCATTTAATATTCCTCTTATTAGCATAATCTATCACTGCTTAAACCTCACTATAAAGCACATAAAATCCCACAAGACCACAAGCTCAATGTGGGAGTTACACACTGCTTTTGGGTTCACCGACACTACTTTATAAACTACCCTTCTGCACTTTGTTTTCATTTGCACAGGTTTTGCATTTTCCTTCCAGTTTCCCATTGTCCTTGAAACGAGAATAACAAGAAATAAAAAAAATCAGAGAGTTCTCTGTGTTGATCACAAATAGAAAAAAAAGAAATGGTCAGCGATCAGAAAAGCAGAGCCTGCTTGTGCCATGCTCTGATTCAGCTCCCTACACTATTCACAAGGAAAGCATTTCTAAAAAGGTAAGCTACTTATTTATTGTGATGACATGCATGCATTATTCAAAGCAACAGCAAAATAAGACCATTACTAACATGAGGAAATGAATCTGAAGTTTAGATTATCACAGGGTTTTTATGAGGAAAGAGAATATATGAAGTTTGGTTCAGTGAAATAAATCTCCTTACTTACATGGTTTGAAAGAGCTTCCAGCAGCTGGACTCTCTGAATTGCAGTGCATGCAGATATTGTACTTTGCTGAAAACCCCGTAACTTTGGCACTGGAGACAGCACATAACTCACCGGTGCTTTAGATTGATAAATAAATTCTTTTAAAAATACTCGTGTGTGTTTTTTATCAGTGGTGCACACTGACAATAGACTGCGAAGCAGAAAGCCTGTCTGGTCTTACGAGGGAACACTTCCCTCTCAGCTGAACTGAAAAAATAGAGCCCTTGACCTCAACAACTAGAATAAATCTACTATATCTGCTGGCTCTTTTCTGAATGCATACTTGAGCAGTAACATAAGAGTGAGAGATCGGAGTGAGGAAACTGTGGGATGCCATGTTCTGTAGCGATAGGGTGTGTGAACAATGCTTCTAGTGCAGGGACAGCAGGAGGAAAACACGATGCATGTTTTCAGTTTTTAATTTGTTCAAATATTTTAAAAATAAACCAAAAAAGACAGGCTTCTCTCTTTCCAGTCACACACCCCAAGTGGCAGTGCTCTCATCTCTGTCCCCTCTCTTGATGTTCCTCGTGTTCCCAGTCATGTTACAGCTTGCTTTCTGTTTCAAACATCAATTTTCTGAGAATCTCTGTATCTCAGCCAGAAAATATAAACCAGACAAAAGTTTAGTATTTCAGACATCATAAATGCAATGAATCACCTGCAAGCAAAATGAGTGCTTTTCAGAAACTCTTTTTTCTCCTTCAAAAGTTCTGTTTACTTTTTTTTTCCCCCTCTCTTTCCTTGGTCTACTTATTAAACTTTATAAAAATAAGCATAGCTTTTGGAACAAGTCCACAGAAGAACAAATAGTGAGAAAAGTATGAAAAGCAAAATAGTGATGTAACTTAAAATGGGTAAATGTAAAGTTTCAGCAAAAAAAGAAGTTCCCTACTCAATTGTAAAATTATATTTACAAGAATAAAAACATTACTTTAAACATAGTCATTCAATTCCCAGACAATGAGGACAGAGGTTTTATGGAAAGGATGAAAAACCCCTATATTTTAGGCACAATAAAGGGAGTAGCAAAGCAATAAGAAAGAAAAAAAAATCAGTCTTCATTCATTCTATTGTATTCAGTTACAAAAGAGGGAGAAAGAGGATAAACTTGCAGTCTAAAATCAAACTATTATAATAATTATTATAATAATCAAACAAAAATAAAAATATTATAAATGCAATATTCCTGGTTTTATGAAACAAATAATTAAAAAAAAAAAAGGCCTTACAACTTTTAATAAGCATTTCTAGCTTAAGGAAATAATCATTTTTAATGAAGAATGATCAAATGATCTCTTCTCTCTAGTGTGTTGTTCCCCTTGTGTGCCAATGGACTTGAAGAATCCTCTGTTCATTTTGTGTGGGTATTATCAAGCTTTTTCTTGAACCTCAGACTTAGCTTCAGCTTTTGTTGTTTCTTCTATTTTTTTGCAACTTTATTGAGACACTAAAACACATGCACAACTTCAAAGCTATTTCCTGGTAATTAAATCATCTCTCCCAGTTGTAGCTGACTATTAGCAGTGATACATTGTGTTGAATGAGTGAAATCTCGCTTCAATTTAGTTACCATTCATACCCACTTCCTTTATCAAATAGTGAAACTCTTAAGTCTGCAATAAATTAATTTCTACTCTTCTCAGCTCTTTCTTCCCTTTTCTCCTTTCCTTTCCCACTAACATTTTCAAAATGTGAGGCACTATCAAACCATATGTGTATATCTTGAATTTCAAAGCACTGGTATTAGGTTTTGTTTGTTTGGTTTTGGTTGTTTTGTTTTGTTGGTTTGGTTTAGGTTGGTTGGTTGGTTCTGAGTTTGTGGGGTTTTTATTTTATGGGTTTGTTTTTTTGTGAGTATTTGGTCTGTTGTTGTCTTTTGTTTGTTTGCTTGTTTTGTGTTGGTTTGTTTGGTTTTTTTTTCCTAACTGAAATTAATGTTTGAAAGCTGTTACTTTAAAACTAGTGTGAGTGTAAGTATTGTTTTTCAAATACCAAAACATCTTTTCTCTGCAGTGGGCTCAGGTATTATACCTAGGGTTTATTTATGTAAGCTAAATTTCCCTGTGCTGGCTCCTGCTCAGCCGCACAGGGCTGAGCCTCTTGTCACCTGAAATGCTAGACCTCTTCTCTCTCTGCTAAGCCATCATCAAGCACATGCTTTCTCACTCTCTCCCACTTCAACTTTTCTGTTTTTAGAAAATGGCTGGGATATTTTACTTTTCATCTTGTTTTATAACGCAGAGGCCTTGGGTTGCAGCAACAAGGCTTGGCACACAGGACAGTTCACACACGACCAGGTTTCAGACTGCATCCCATGAGTGAGGTGTGTCCAGATCCCATCCAGCTTTCTGTCCACAATTACAAGAGGCCAAACTTCAAAAAGTGCTGCAGACCTATTACCTGCTTCTTTGTGAAGTGTTTTGAGTAAAGGAGATTATGATTTGATTCTGAGAATCAAATCTTGTTTTCAGTATGGACATCTGAAACACATCACTAGTTTGAGTGCCAGCTAATTACCCCCAGGCATGACTCTGTTCCTGCCCCAGGGATCAAGCTTTCCTCCAAGGCAGTAAGAAGCCATCAGGCAGCGTGTCCATGTATCTCCAGCTTCCCATGCATAAGTGGTGTCTATTCTTGACCAGCTGTGTCTACCCTCCAGGCCTTGAGGCACTGCATTTTACAGTGGCCACATGCAAACATTTCTTGTAACTGGAGGCAGTGGTGGTCTCTGAAAATACCATGTGCTTTTCCAAGTATTGTATATGCATTCACAGACTTTTATGTAGGTGTTAAAAAAAAGTTCACAAACGAAGGGTCACAGTCACAACTACAGTTGTGTATGTGAAAGTGTAAGCTTGGCCAGGACCCAAGAAGATATAACACAAATAGAAATATATGAGATGTTGGGTGAAGTCTATGTCATGATCTACCATATCAAAAACTTTAAAATATGTTTTCTTTTTTTTTCTTTTTTTTTTTTTTCCTTTTTTTTTTTCTTTTTCTTTTTTTCTTGGTAGAAGTGTAGACTGTTGTATGCAACTTCATATCTTACATTTCTCATATGTCTTTCAAGCACCCCTCAGAAGATTGGTTGGGTTGTACTGCCAGCAGGCTCTGCTGGCAAGATGCTGTACCATTACCTCTGAGACCCTGATAAAGTAGGTCCCTCTGTCTGATGTGACAAAGTCCATTAAACTACCTTGATCAGACTTTGTTTTGAAATCATCTGATTTTACTCACTTTTCTTTTTTTTTTAAATTTGGGCACTGCAGTGATATACCTCCCAGTAGCTGTTATTTTCAATGTCTGCTCATGGGGCTTTTACAAAACCTGCACTTAGTTACATTGTGAGAGACACAACATACGCAGCATCAATAGGAACCACAAGGCTTGGTTTTGCTATTTCACATAAAGGCTGGGCAAGAAGGACTGAAACACTTGATTCAGCAGCAGTGTAAGATGACATGGCAGGTACATAGAATCATAGAATTGGTTGCATTGGAATAGACCTTAGAGATCAAGTCCAGCTGTTGACCCATGCTGGGCACCAGGGACCCCAAATACCACCCGAGTTGACCAAAAAAGGGACTTTGGAGACCATCAAACCATAGCATGTGATCTACAGAGCATATTACCAATATTGTTAACTTCAGATGGTTCATCTGGTGATAAATCATGCCATTGGTTGGCTACATGGAGGCATGGTGCTACATAAAGGAAGTGACACTATTTCTAGGATCAGCCTGGTGCCACAAGTACTTGGATAATTGTGGTGGAGGCATTTTGCTGGCCTGAATCAATTCAGTCCATCACGACTTTCAGTCCATCTGTCCCTGATGGAGTTAGGCTGTCTCCTGCAGCACTACTTCAGGGGTGCACACCATGGTCTTCAGTGCTCCAAAAAGGTGTATTTGAAGAGATGTAGCATTAGCACAGAAGTACATCTGGGTTGGAAAAGACCTTTGGAGTTCATCTCATTTAACATAAGCTGGCAGCTGTCTCTGCAATACATGCCATCATGATTCTATTATTCAGGGATTTCCACTCCATACGGCACACCTGACTTCCATTACCCCCAAGAGCAAGAAGCTGACTCAACAGTTATGATCCAGAGGCATTTTGCATCCCTTATCCCAGGTAATTACAAACTCTTGGTTATTGCAAAATCTGATCACCCTATCATTTGATTATACTTATCTGGCATGGAAGCCAAAAAATAATATCTCATTTTACAGTTGTGGACATAGAGCACGAGGATGATATATTTGCCAGAGATCACATAGTCTGTTCAGAGGTAAGAAATTGAGTGGTCATCTCTCACGGCTGTAATCCTATCTTGTCAGCTCTCTGTGCATTCCTGCTATTAGCTAGCTATTAGTTATTAATAGCCACCCTGCTATTGCAGATCATTTTTTGAGCCAAGGGACAAAGTGACACAGCACTTGTGAGATGCCAGCTATGGGTTCCAGTGCTGAAGCTGAAAGTGGGGGAAAATTAAAAAGTGCTAACACTGCCGCTGTACATGTGGTGGGCACTTGTACTAGGGATCATCAGATGAATGATTTTCCTTAAAACACAGCCCTTCTGACAATCTGGAATGGGATACGTATTAGTAAAATCTGGGTTTGGAAACCAGGAAAGGTCCCCATAATCTCTACTGCTGCAAGTGAGAATTCATATTGTCATGATCAAAAACTATATGAAGGTGAGTATTGCCATTACTTGTTTAAACTGCTGGCCTGGAAAAACATACTTAAGACATCTGGAATCAATTTTTGTTTTGAAATTCAGTTCATACAGAAGGAAGGCTTGGGAAGAACTGAAAGACAAGATAGTCTTGTCTTGAAAGACAAGAATGAAAATGAAAATGTTGAAACAAGTGTCTCACATGAATCGCCCTCACACTTCAGTTTCACATGGAGGTTTTGGTAATATTGTTTTATACATGGTCCCAATAATATGTATATAAGTGGCATGTTGCTAGGAAGTGATATATTACTTCTGAGAAAAAAAAAAAAAAACAAAAAGAATATAGCATAGATCACAGATCTCTGCTATATTTGTTCTGCTTTCTGGAGTGATCCAGTTAAGCTTCTTTGAAAAACACATGTGGCTGTCCCATGCTGTCAACCTTTATCCTGGACACGGTGTGTGCTGGATACCTGCTAATACTTGCCAAGCCATCCAAATTGGGACTGCAACAATATCTCACTTAAGGTGAGATGCTAGCAGCACTTGTTCACATGGTCTCAGCTAGTATAGGGACTAATGGATAATGGGCAAGAATTCAGGAGCTGCAAATACCCATTGATGTTTCAAATTGCACATGAAAAAGGAAGAATTCTGACTTTTTCATGTGCAATTTATTTTCATTTTAATGTGTTATTAGTATGTAGAAAACAAATCTCAGTGTTGAAATCTGAATGGCCAGATCTTGAGCTAATATAAATCAGTATCACTACATTGATTGCAAAGGCAGCATAATTAATTTACACCAGATGAAATTCTGGATCAAAAATGTTCAGAAACATATATACATATTCCCTTTCTAGTCGTCTGGGTGCCACTGGAAGATGACTCAGGACCAGACAGCTATCATGGTTTTACATCCACATAAAAGCTTATCCTTAGGCCTTTTACCATACCCTATGGGGGCTGAACATTTGTTTCTGAATGCTTTGCTAAGCTATGTAATTCAGGAACATCAACAACACATACCATTAAAAAACATCAAAAGCAAATCTCAACCTCAGATACAAAAGTCCTAAGACTGCACTTGAGAAGCTGTGTGATCTTCCATTTGAGAGTCAGAAAAGATCTTTTAATAAACTGCTATGCCACTTAGTAGTCAGACAACATGGATGAAGCCTGGAGATGCTTTAAGGCAAGGACATTGTCTCCCATTTCAGGGTGTATCTTCAACCAAAAGCAAAACTGATTTTAAGTACTGCTACTTCATCAGATGTAGGAAGGCAAAATTAACTCCCTGGGAATTAGAAAGCATGTTTTCTGTCAGTAGCTTTTGTCATTATCCCATCCAAAATCTGCTGCTCATGTACCTTCAACATGATGGTAAACCATTTAAATTTAATCTGTTGACAGTTTAAGGAAATTGTGGTTTTGTACAGATCAAATCTCCCATAAAATAAATCTGTAACCCTTTCTTCTCTATAACCCTGGAAAAAAACAGAAGTAAAAATAAGTTCTCCAAAATATCATACTCAAGACATATCTGGAAATTTGAGACAGCTTTCGTCCTTCAGATCCATGAGTCTTTTCATGAGGTCTGGACTGAGGTTGGGGCTATTTCAGTTTAAGCTATTGGAAACATCAAAGAAAAGTGTTCTTTTCTTGCAATGTGTTGCGACTAGTCTCTGTGCTGCAAGTAGAGGCTTTCTGACACAGAGGTATCTCTGACCATCCCTCATGTGTACAGAATGAGGGGAAGGCACCTCTTTAACTAGGTAGAGAAGAATCCACTTGCAGTGCATATCACTCATCGAAATCCAGCCCCATTTTCAAGAAGTAAAGGGCTGCATCACTGTTACAAACTAATTTAATGGCATAAGGTTTCTTCATTCAGGAAAAGGCTTCAAAACTGAAAAGCACATTGCAGCTTTGCAGAATAAACTGGTGATGGTGTTCTCATTGTTTGGAGCTTAAAACTACTTAAGCAATATAGGCTTGTTTGTATTGAGTAATTTTTTTTTGTTTGTTTAGTCCAAAAATAGAATTGCTTCAGCTCTGTTGAAGCTCACTGTTGTTCCAGTTGTCTTCAATTTTCTTCTCAAACACACTGCTTTCCCAGATTGCTTCATGGATATCATGTATGGGAAGGATGGGAGTGTAGTAGCTGGAGCACAGCACCGAGGGCTCTGATTCCTGCTATTAGTGCCGCTGTTAACTTTAATCCTGCTTTCTTTCCATTTTCCTTCTTTTCTATTCTCCTTGTCACTCTTTCCTTTAGCCTACCGCACATTTGGGCTTGATGAGAAGCTCCCTGCAATCATAGTACATTGTCTAATCCTACTATTCAATAGAAATAATGGAGGAGAAGTATTTCCTGACTGCTCCAGCACTGGGAGATGCTGTGCACAGCAGAAGAGACTGATGAAATGAGGAGCACTGTTCATCCCACAGCCTTATCACCATTCCAGTGTAAGGCTTATTTTCCAGTACCCTCACAGAAAGCTGCATATGAGGCTATTTTGCATTTTCTTACAACCCACCCAGCTGCTGCTATTAAATCCCAAACCCCCCAAAGCAGCATTCTATGCCATGGCTTCAGTACATGCACCTACATGCCTGGGGTTTTAGGGCTGTATTCTTGTGTGTGAGAGACCCAGGGGGGACAGCCTGTGTCATTGGGTCCCTTTCTGCAGCAGAGGCACTGGCATATGAAGAATGAGGAGTACTGCAGCACCTACTAGGATAAAACACTAATTAAATCCTATTTTTAAAGGTGTAGTTGAAGAAATCAGTCTATTTTATACGTAACAGGGTTAAGTCTAGCACAGCAATTTGCAGACTGAGCTCAGTATTCTTCCTGCTTTACCTCTTAGGTAATAAATCCATAAACCCCTGGGGTGCAGGTAACACGATGGTAACAAACCCTGCCTCCCTTTCAGCACATTATTCCTGGCTGCACAGCAACCCACAGCATCTGGGATCAGCCCCACTGAACCCTGGTGCCCCCAGCCTGGCACTCCAGGGTGGGGGTGCTCTGGCTGCTGAAGCCCCATGTGAGGACCCTTTCCCATTCCCACACCAGATACTTTCTGTTTTGTGGACCCCCCGTCATTTGGACCATCCTACAACTGGAAGGTGTTGCCTTTTCCCATCATAAACATGCAAGGCCCAGAGAACCTCCATCGTCAGCCACCAAATTTTGTTCTTCAGAACTGGAGCGGAGGTGCTGCTGTGGCTCCAGGAGCTATTAAGACCTTTTTAAGGCTACCACATTGCTTTTACTTCCGTGCTGCCTGTGCATGGCAGACGTGCTGTGGCTGGGTGCCAAGCTGCCTGGAGAAGAGCCAGTTAATGAACAATGACACAAGCTGTAAGCAGTAGGAACTGGTGGTCTGAAGTAGGTGTCAGCATGAGTAGGGTACATATTTTGGTTGAGGACTGAATGACTCACTGTACGTGCATGTGCTAAAATACAGATGCACCAAGGTCAGCTGTGGCCTCCAGCACTGACACAAATAGGTAAGTGCAGTAATTCTATGTGTCTTATCTGAAATGGGTTTGGTTCAAGCCCCTTCTCATCAATGTCTTCAGCCATTTGGCCGAGCGAGGTGAATGTGGTTTCTGTGAAAGCTCTGGGTGCAGCCCCACCTGGGGTTTCAAGCGGGGCCTCATCCAGGCTCTGCGCTGGGCTCCAGCCTTCGCTCGCATGCAGCCAGGTTGCAGTGATGTCTTTCAAAGTGAGAAAGGGTGCTCTGGAGCTGCCACCATGGCCTGCTGCCTTTGGCACCTGTGCAATGGAGGCTGCAACATCCGTTACACATACATAATGTTCTGCAGGGCTATACAGGTGAATATTAGAGTTGATGAAAGGAAGCGGTGCCAGTCACTTTTGGCCAGCGCAACAGGAACGTGTCCTGTTGCCTCAGGTTGAAAAGGCTTTGGCTGTCTGGGGCTTGCAAAAATGAGAGGGAGGAAGTTCTGGTAATGATATCTGACACATATTTGCTTCATTTGTAGACAAATTAACCTTAATTATCCAATTTATAAATCAGCTTTAAGTGGAAGGGCCCCTCCTCACCCCCCACTGCTGCATATTTGAGGGATTAAGTTGTTTGGTTTTAGTGATAAATTAGAAACATCTGCTTCCGCTGACATGCTGGAAAGGAGGTGCGTACAGCAAAGCAGCCCTGTGGCTGCTCCAATGCTGAGGGGGATTTGGTACCAGGGAACAATCCTACTGACCTCTGGCCATGGGGTCTAAGGGATCAGGCCCTCTCCTTTCTGCACAGGTGCTCGGTGGGGCTGGAGAGGTGCACAGCTGCTCCTGGACTTGCTCAGGACCATTTCTGGGGAGGTCAGAGCAGTTGTGAGCATCTCCAGCAACACGCATTTGGCAGAATCTTCCTTTTAAGGGTGTCTTGGCAGTTCTGTGCAAGCAAAACTGTTTCTGCTATGGGATCATCAAGTCATGATGTCAAGGAATCCAAACCTCATGCCAGAGTTGCTGCAGAGGTCTCTCAGGCATGAGCAATGATGGCAGTAAGTGACCTGGCCACCTCTTTCTGATGAAGAAAATGGTGTTAATTGAGGGAACAGAGATGTTTTACAACTCTGGGGAGGTGATACGGCTTCCCTGTTGCTGAGGCAGCTTGGAAACAGCCAAGAGACACACCATGTCAAAGAACTTCACATGGTCTTCCACTTCGTGGAGGAGGTATGAAAACAATCCTCCCAGTTACAAGCCATTATCTGCAGCAGTGGAAAGCTGGGTCTAAATCCTGCCAGAAGCAATAATCCAAATATTGCCTGGGCATCCAGGGAGCTGCACCCATGATGGACTCAGTCTGTGCATCCCCTTATGGCACCCCCCCCAAAGGGAACCACAAGGATTGTTTTGACTTCGGTGTGGCCTGGATCCCACTGCAGGCTTTTAATACATGCTCTACTGGGCTGCAGAAACAGATGCTTTACACACACCAGTCAGATTTTTTTTTTTTCTGGCCTTTGGCAATCAAAACTCTCAGACAGCAGCCCCAATCTGAAAGGACAGAGCATGCCTGCAGAATGGGAGAAATCAAGATTTTGGTTCTTCTAACAGCTCCTGTTCCCAAGATGCCCTCTTTTTCCACCTGGATACTTTCTCCAGGTGAGCTTCAGGTTTATGTGCCTTTAATTGAGATTTTCCAATAATCTATTAGGTATGTCAGAGCAAGAATCCCCGGGCAGGTTTGGTACATGCTCTCAGACTCTCTGTACAGTACAGCTCCTACAGTCTGGACACCTGGTAGAGCAGGAGGCACTGTTTAGTTGTGAAACAGTGCAAAGTACATGTATTTCTGTCTGAGAAATTCCACACACATTTCTGGCTGAAGCAGGCTACAAAATCAGGACTGAGTTATATGGGCCATCAATGTTCAGGGAGCTACCCTAGGCAATCCTGGAGAAGAAACTCTCAATTCTCCTTAAAAAGCTGAAGGCCATCTCCAATGCAGCATCCAAAACCCCATTCTAATGTAAAGCAACATAATCGAGCTGCAAAGCTTAAAAATTAGTGAAATGTATATCATTCTCCGGAGAAACCAAAGAATACCTACTGTGCACCCATGGACCTGGATGTGCAGCAGACCCCCTCTGATATCTGGGGACAAGCCCTGGTCAGAGAGGACCTGCTCTTCCTGAGGGTGGAGGATGGAGAGGAGAGGTAGGAAGGCAATCTGTTTCACAGCTAGCCAGGACCACTGACCCTCCACGTCCTGCCTGAGCTGTTTCCTTCTGCCAGACTGACCATGTTACTTATCTTTGCACTCCCAGAAAGGACACTCAGATACATGATGGAGGTGATGATGAAGCTAAATCAGGAAAAGGAAGTTTCTTTTCTTTGTTTTCTTTTCCCTTTACCCAAGCTGGGGAGAAAAAAGAAAAGAAGGGGAAGAGAAAAAGGAAGAAAATTCCCTTCTTCCATGAAAGGAGCAAGACCTATGACCTGAACACCAGGCTTTTATATAAACTGCTTTTCTGGAGCACAGACCATGCTGTTCCCACACCCAAAATCACTACCTCTCCAATTACTTGCTGCTTCACCTCAAAGCTGGTGCTCAGGGGTCATCTGCAGACAAGTATCACCACCTTCTAGCAGGAATATCTGCACTGAACAACAGAAAAATTAACTCAAGAGAGGTAAAACCAGCCTTCCTCAAGCCACTGGGAAATCATCTCTCAGGAAGCTGGAGTGCCTTCCTACATCATTCAAGCAGGGGTTAGAAGATGGCCCATCAACTGCCATTTTTTTGAGGATGAACGGCTGCCAGCAGGGCCCCCCAGATATCTCCTGTGAGGAGATGGTAAAGAGAGAACCCATGAGTAAAAATACAGACACACCGGGCAAAAGGAAAGGCAATAAGAAGGATAACAGACTTGAAGGAGGAAGAGAGTAGAGGAACTGGAGAGAAGTTGGAGAGAAGTAAAGATAGGCAGGACTGGAAGACTTGCTAATGCAGGGCTGTGATCAAAGGTTCTTCTTGGGTTTTGGGACCAAAAAAAGACAGGCGCTGGAAAGATAAATTTCAGAAAACATCCATGCAGAGCTGGAGCTCATAAAGACTCATAGAGGAGCCAATTGCTCTGTAAAAAAATACTGACATGGTGTCTAGAATAATCAATGGATTCAAAGAGTAACTGAGGTGTTTCTCTGCCACGTCGCAAAAGATCCACTTCCATTGTTTAGTGACAGTGAAAAAGGACTGGGAACAGAAGTCTGGGGCATGCTGGGCAGGTGGGCTCAGTCCCCAGGTGCCCTGAAGCACAGCAGACTGGCGCTGTGCAGGAACATCAGTGTGGGGCTAGCAAAGCTGGCGTAACATCAAGTTTTTATAGACTGCTGAAAAGGGAAAAGATTTTTGGTCCTGAGTTGTAACTGCTAGTGAGAATAGCAGACGTATGTTCCAGTACAAGGACCGTCTGCCTCCAAGAAAAGGGAGAGTTTTCCTGGACAAATCCAGAAAAGTTCAGACTTCTTTTTTTCCAAAGGGTAAAAAAGAAAAGGGAGGTCCCTCTCTCAGCAGCTCACAGATCATATCCCCCTGTGCTACAGTGATGAGACTCCCATGCTGGCCTGCACCCAGCCATGAGGCCCATCAGACCAATGGAAAGAGGTGAGGCGCACAGCCTGGACACACACATCTTTAGCTCTGCCCTTCTAGTTCTCCTTGTTTTTATATCATTGTCACTCCCTGGTTTTATTGCACTTTTTAAAAACTACATTTTGGGTTCTGCCTCCATTACTAATACCCTCTCAGCTCTTGTTTTTCCTGAAAGAAAAATATACTTATCGAAAGAATGTAGTAAAAACTGAGAGAAATAAACCAGAGTGTATGAGTTACAATACATCCAAAAAACACGTCCCCTTACTGAACAGTTCCTTTCCCAGCCTTAACCTCAGATTACTGCCAAATGTTCCTGTTTGTTGCAGGGTGTCTGATTTGGGGTTTGGGGTCTCTCCAAAGGGGGAGGCAAGAGTGTAAACTGAAAATAGGATGGGTGGCCTGATGGTGTCCAAACACAGTCAACTATGTTCATTAAATCATGTTCACAATTTGGTCTCCACCTCTGTAGGCTGCACCCCATGTGGGCCTGAGAGACATGATACTCACACAGATAAGGAAGACAAATCCAGTAGATAGACTGAAGATGAGCCAATACATTTAAGCCAGCACAACATATGGACTCTCACATCTCTCAGCCGAGGAAATCTGCTCCCCACAGATTTCTTCTAGGTTTGCCCAGACTAAGTGAAACCTCCCAGACAGTGAGACTTTTCCCCTCTTTCCCTCTGGGTGATTTTATAACCATATACCTCTCACTGCCAGGGTCTTTTTCCCGTTATGCAGTCTATTCTGCCCCTTTAAAAATGGTCACCATTATCTAATGTGATGAAAATTGGTCTTGTACTAAATAGTTCTGCCCTTCCCAATGCACACGTCTCACAGAAATTCATAGACTTTGATCATATGGCCCTATCATGGATACCCCCACTCTACCCCAAACCACTCCCCTTCCAAGATTTAACTGTAAAGTGTCTCTGAAGACTTGAGTCACATCCTCTGCAGTTCTGACTTCACTGCTTTGAGACTTCCCATCTGTATCTGACATCAGGTGGGTCCTGAGGCTGGACACCCAGGACCACATTCACACTGCTTTTTCAAGATGAAGACTAAATCCTAATTTATGAAGAACCTGAACTATTTATTTGAGCACTAGGAAGCTAGAGTAACCTGTATTTCTTCTTCAATCCAAGTGAGAAATGACACTACCACTCTGCACCTTTGACTTCAAAGATAATGTGAGCAGAAATAAATACCTTTTGCTGACAGTTGCAGCCCAATGCCTGTAACTAAAATGTTGCAGCCTTTATTTTCCAGGTATGATCACAAAGATGAGCGTGCAAAGCCTCTGGTTTTCTCTGCCCAGAAAATCACATAATGGCTTTCTTGTCCTTTTAACTAACAAAGAATCTACTTCAGCAGATAAAATGGAGTTTTTCCTGTCTTGTACCAGTGACAAGCAACCTCGTCTCAGGAACACTGTACTTTTTAATGCCTCTTATTTGTATAAAAGGTTGCAGCCTTAGGATTTTCTCTTCCACGTGAGGTTAAGTTCTTATGGTCAATTTAAACTGTCATTTTATTATCTGCAATGTGTCTCTTTGGTAACATGGATGTTATTTGATCATGAAGTGACAGTACCATAATGTTGTTGTAGCATCTGGAAATTAGGCTTACTGGTTCATGGGAGAAACCTGTGAATGGACATGTCATGGAGAATTAAGGCTATAAGTCAGCTCTACCACAGTGAATGGGGCAGAGGACTTTCCCCTGCAGGCACTCAAACCCAGACATTAGGAGACGGCTTATATGTGGATTTCCATCTACCTTCTCACCTTGTCACTGTGGCTGAAACATAGGTAAGAGCAACAGTGAAGTGTGAAGAAGTTGGAGGGGATGAAATCATACAAACATTCTTTGTTTGCATCATTCCCTGTTATTGCTGCTGAACCAGAAGCAGTTCCTGTGGCTGAGATGCTCAATTTCAGAAACCATCCTGTCTCCTGTATCATTTAGCTATATGGAGTGGGACCAGCCTTCACCACCTTTGCTCTCACCTACTCATCAGATCAGTGGAGTATTGTGGAGGAAGGACAAGGAAGAAGCAGCCACTAAGAGAGGGAAAGACACACCACATAGTCCCCACCCAGGTGACACCTGATGGAGATGTCCCTAGATCTACCTTTCCAGAAACCAGCGAGGATGGTGATGAGCTTCCTGCTCAGCACAAAACTTAACCCGGAGGCAGCTTCAGAGGGAACTGGGCTTTGAGAATTTCCTCTGTGACAGTGTGCAGGCTTATCAACTCCTCCTCCACTTTCAGTTTTGCTTTTCTGCACCTTTTCCTCTGCCCTCCTCTCTAATCTTAAATGCATTTCTTGGGCAGACCGTGGCCAACAGGGACAAAGCATCAGGGGGACTAACAGCCCTGCATTCCCACCAGGGAAAATCTGCCCCAGTAGCATAGCACGGCTGAAGTTGTCCCAAGCCAAGGAAAAGAGGGAGAAGGCACAATAGGAAGAAGGGACTGTTTGGCTCTGTAACACAGCATGCTCTGTGACACAGTAGCTGCACAATTTCTGAAGCAGGTTGTTGCTAGTGAATTTCCACAGCTTGCACAGCTCCAAGAGCTTTGGGTAATGCTGTGCTCACACCCATATTTTCCTAAAAGTTCAGCCTTAAGAGCTTCATCATTTCCTTGAAAGTGAGTGGGTTAGAGAAATTAGCCACCATTGCGAGTATCGGGTTTTGGGCAGCTGGCATGCAGGCAAGTCTTCCCCCAGCCTTGGCTGGATAATGGCAACCAGAGACTAAGGGAAAAAAGGGGAGCAAGAACCTGCTAATCCATTTACAATCTCACTTACCCTGACCAAGGTTGTGTTTAATCACTTACACTCAGCATTTCATTTATATTTAACAACACATATTCTCTCCCTAGTCTGCACACAGGCACGGAGCATAACGCTTGTTGCAGTCGTACAGCACAGAAAATTAAATGACCTTGAAAAAAACCAACCAAACAGAAGAAACACCCCAACTAAATAACAACTGGATACGTTTGGGAGAGTTTAATAAGCTAAATGCAGGAGCTTAAGTTTGTAAGAGCAATAGCCCTGAAGCAAATTGATTTATTTGGTATTTATAGATTTTATTATTTTTTTTCAAAACAAGTTTCTATGAAACCGTAGCAACAAAGGTTAAAGAGAAGATTCAGAATGATGTTGGAATCGTTCACACGGGAAAAAAGACCAAATCATTTCTGGTTTGGGTTGATGGAATGTAAGATTAAAGCTTAATAGAGAAATATGTCAAAATATTTTAGGCAACTTAATCATTCTGAACCCTGTGAAAGGTAGACAATTAAAACTACTTTTTTTCCCCAGAAAATTGTGTTCTTGATCTTTTAAAAAAAATCTGTCTGGTAACTTTCTGATAGGAATGTTAAGTGCATAAATGTCAAAGTTATTTACTCTTCTTTTACAAGACAAGATACAGAAACAGATTTCACTAAAGCCCTACTACAGTAGTTTTCTAATGGAATCTCATGTATCCCAGCAAAAACCTGCCTTTTTCTGAAAGGTGTCTCTACTGTGTTCTCTTCCTAAAATGCATTTCAGAGAAGTTAGAATAGGAAAGCAGAATCCATTACAACTTACCTTCAAGCTCGAGTAGATGACATCAGATCTATCAGGGAAAGCAACATGCTCCGTTCGGGTAGCGTAACAGCTGTAAATTCAAGCCAACAGGTAATTGCTGCTGATTCAAAATCCTTTAAAAAAAATTTTAAAAAACACCACGGTGACAAATAATGTACTTTGTGAAAACTTATTTGAAGCTTGATGCTCTTGTATTGCGTTTTGTAACTGTCTGTCGCAGCTAAGTAAGCTCCCACTCCTTTCCTCGGCCACTTGCCAACTTTTCTAATTTAAAGCAACTGTGAGCTTGCTGTAAAACTCCTGCTGGAAGGAGCTCAATGTATGCCATGGAGCAAGGAGCAAGCATGTGTTCAAGACTGAAGCGGAACGACAGAGTCCCAACAGGACCTGGGGCATAGCCTCCCTGAGGTAATGTTATATCATCTTTGGAAAGCATAACAGGCTAAGTTGTCTCCATCTCAGCAAAGACACAAAGAGGAAAAAATCATGCTTCTTCTGGCATGTAGTCCCCTCAGCGTGGGATTTGGGAGGAGCAGCATCTGCCTTAAAGTAGAGGAACAAACAACAGCTTCAAATACTCTGGGAGCTCTGAGCTCCCAAAGGGGGCTGATCCCCAATTTGGCCAAAAGACTCTCAGTATTTTTAGAGGCACTAGTTCTTGGTCTGAGGCTCTGGGGGCAGATCTTCTGGTCTTCCTCCACTAGTGCAATGGGGGGTGTTTTTCTCACAGAGTGGTTGGGGCACCCAAGCTGAGGTTCATGGCTGAGCTTCTTGAACTCCTTGATTTTGGAGAGTTTCAAACTTGTGATTTTGGATAGTTTCAAAAGACATTCATGGCAACAATACTATCTCCTGAGACACTGTCAAGCTTTAAATAACAGAGGCATCATTTTCAAAGACATCCACTTACTGGGGATTCCTCTCTTCTGCTTTGGTCACAGTGGAGCATGTGGAATGTTGTTCGTACAGGAAGAGTTGTCTGTGCCCGTGTCAAATTCCTTCTTTTTGCAATGAATTTATTTTTATGTTTGCTACACATGGTTAGCATTTATGAATTGACAGAGGAGTCCCCTTTTGCAAATACAAGTTTTCTCTGCAGAATAGCTAAAAGCAAGCAAACAAAATCCAAATTATAGAACATTATTTTGACTTGGGAAATTTCAGTCTCTCAGCTTCCACATCAGTACTATAACAAACTCTTGTTTAAAAAGAAAATATATCCTGAAAAGCCTACCTCAGATTATGCCCAAAATCACTCAGCACTTTTGGAAATCCATCCAACTGACCTGCTGATGCTAAGGTGACATAAGGTTTATTGTAGTTATTATTAAGTGACTTTGGTTTTATCAGCTGTATTTTCTTGAAAAACAAATGCAAGTGAAGATGGAATCATTAGATGGAAATTTTCAAAGGTGTTTGATGCCCCTAAAAGAGGAAATTAATCTTCTGTGATAAAACAAGTCCATGCTAAAATGCCACTTGTGAAGTGGCTGGAAAGGTCTAGTTCATTTCAATGTTCTAATTTACATGACACTGAAATATGAAGTATTCAGTATTTTAAACTGATAATTAAAAAACAGTTCTGTGCATTTGGTCAATATAGATAAAATACTGTAGCAAATGATGGGAGAAAGGACTTAAAGAAAACTATTTTTTTCCTAGTGGAGAAACCTGGCAACAAACAGGATATAGAACACTGTTACTAAATCATATGGCATGGTGAAAACTTCTGTATATTATTTTACAAATCTGAATTTTTACCCAAAGTAGTGCTATTAGAGTATTTTTATTTTGCTCTGTGGATCTGCTGGTAAACTTTGTTGCAGGTGGGCAACAGTGAACGTAAAAATACCATCCTATTATGTCACTTGAAGGTACATAAATCATTTCTGTACCCTAATTTTCACTTAGTGCCTTGTAAGCACTGGTACCTCTGGAAACTCGTATCTGCATGCCTGTGGGAATTAAGTAGAACCTTTAAAGTTCATCCAGAGAGTGTTGCCCTCATTCTCTCAGTGATCTTTTTCTGTTTCTGTTTAGGGAAGCATGGGATGATGCTGCTTATTCTTGGGGAAACAAGAGATGTTACCTTGTCACATGGGAAAAAAATGTTTCCTAACGGTCCCTGGAGAAGACTGGAAGAAATTACGGGCCTGGACTCTGCAGCTCATTCATACCTATCTCTGGACTGAGTCTTTCTCACTTCCATTTACTTACCTGCTTCATAGGAATGTTACTAAGGACTAAATAGCCATTGGTGAAGCAGTAAATAATATTACTTAGAGTAATTTTATAGCAGCAATAATTATAATCACATATATTTTCTGAGATAGCATTTTTGAAGTTAACATTTTATGCCTTCTGACTACCTGAATAGTTTTCTTTGGTCCACAACCCAAGTTTGGCAATTCAGCTCTTATGTTATAGGGAAGGAGTCTTAAGGAGGAAGATACATTTAAAGTTTTGTCAGAGGAAAAGGGACATCAGCTCCAACATAAAAAGAATCTTAAAAGGAAGGAGTTGAACGCATTTCATTTGTTTACTGGGCTTTCCAGATCAGAAGTAGGATGCAAAAGTGAAAGTGGAAGAGAAACTGTAAAGTGTTCCATGAGCCTCGGAGGTTTAAGTGTTCTACAGAAAGCACAGGTTCAATGTTTTAGGAAGAAAGATTATATTTGTATAGGGTTGCTCACTGGTGCCTATGACAGGCTCATTTTTAAACCCTCTAAAGTTATAATTCTAGGCAACTATTTCACATTTTATCACATCACCAGGACATTGGTTTTCTTGCTTTTGGCTTTGTCTGGACACAGCTGTGGTAGGATTAAGCTGTTAGCTGCAGCAGCTGAACCAGGAACTGCAATTGGCATTCATGTCATAGAATCATTCAATCATTTTGTTTGGAAAAGACCTTAAATATCATCAAGTCCAACTGTGTGTCCTCACAGGTACAACACAGCAGCTAACATAGTGGTTAAGAAAAAAAGAATCATTTATCTCAGAGAAATTTTAAAGGGGAAGAAAATGCTTCTGGCTTCACCTGTGAGTGCAAATCTTTATATGGTCCTCCTGTACATGTGGACATTTTTTGCATAACAGATTGTTGCATCTCAGAGACAAAACCCATGAATCCTTTTAATAGATGCACGAGTAAATGTGCTCAAAGGAGTATAGTTGTCACACCCTTGCAAAATTCTGTTCTTTGATTGTCTCATGTGGCAAGCAGATGGGACTTTTTCCTGGTGAAATCTTTAAGTCCTTTCTTTCACCAAAGTCTTTAAAGATTCAGCAGGTTCTAATAAGTATCAAGTTTCCAACACAAGTACCTGAACAGGAATCAAATAAAATCCCTCATCTGAAGTGAATCACTAAGAAGTTGGTTTGCTAGCAGGAAGGAATTTTGACTTTGTGGCATTAAAAAAAAAAAGAAGTATCCTTTGATGCTGGCATTGGGATTTCCGTGTTATGGGCTGAATGCATCTACATCCAGATAAAACTCAGTTCAATTTCCAGATTGTGGATGTAACTGCTCTGGATTCATCTTGCTTCCATGCTGAGAGAATGAGCAGGTTTACATAGCACAGTACATTGTAGGAGGTCATAAATCCACTAAAACCCAAAGCTGCTAATTGTCCCTTCATACAGAGTTATGTGAATGAAGACTGTCTTCATCTAACTAAACACAAATATGTTATTGTCCAGTGGGCCTCAATGAGAAGACAAATTAGTTGTTACATGGGAATATGATGTCAAAATACATGTGTGGGGTTGTGTTTTTTTGTTTGTTTAATATCTAGCTCTTGGCATTTACAGCTTGGTCAGCAGGAGAGCTCATAAGGTATTTCCAGGGTAATAATACAGAAACAGCTAAGAAAGACATCACTGTGAAAACTTCAGCAAATTCAGATATCACTATTAACGAAACAGAAGAGGGATGGATGGGTGGTCTGCTTTTAAGGGGTGACGCTTTTATGGTTCCCAGTTGGTGCACCCATCTGGAGATGCCCAACAAGTGAAGGGCTGAAGGATGGGGAGTGGGGACACACTGATAATGAACAGCTCAATACCAGATGGCTGTGCAGATGATCAGGGCTGCACAATGCAGGGAGTCATCTGGGTACCAGTGGATTAACACCACATGCATTTTTTATTTACATGAGATTCAAAATGCAGTTCCAACAGGGCCTGCAACTTATCAAATGAGTAAAATTTATTCTAAGCTTAAATTTGCTAGAAAACAGTCCAAATCTCTTTTAACCAATAAGATAACCTTACTAAAACCACCTCTGCTCTGCACCTCCATTCAATGATTAGTCACCAATGTAAAACTAGCATGCAGGGTTTAAGTGCTATCTGTTTGAAACAGCTTGGAACAGCTCTGCTATAATTATTGGTTTGAAAGGGAGTGTTGTTTATGGCAAGCAGTACAGCACATTACATTTCTCAGCCTCCAGTGAGGCAGATCACGTCAGGGTTCGGGCTTGGACTTTTAATGGGGCAGAGCATTGCAGCTCCATTGCCTCCACTGTATATCTGCAATTAAAATTTTAGTTGGAGTTTCACTTTGCAGAGTTTCACATGATCAGAGATTTGGGGAGTTTTTCTGCTTTTTTCCCCCCCCTCTCTTTTCCTTCAACAGCATGCTTTTCCAGTAGGAGTCTTAAACACCAGAGACCAGACTTGCAAAGATTTTTTGATGCCTTAGGCCATCACCAAGAATCCAGTGAGATTTACAGGGCTCCTTAAATGAGTGAAGGCCATTGTAAACTGACAATATCTATAAAAGGCAATGCTTTGTCTAAATCTTCTATCTTGTTTTCCCCCACTCTGCTTTCACAAAGTGGAGAGAGTGACCATGCAGAGCAAAGTATCTCTTCTCCAAAAGCTGGATGTTGGCGTTTCTCAGAAAGTGTCAGGTTAATATCAGTGGACACAGGTCCTTCCTCAAAGTTAACAAAACAAGGTCTACTTCTACATTACATTGAGTGAGAGTTTTAGAACCTCACACAGGTTCTAGAGATGCTTCACTAAATACCCAGGGTTTTATTTCTTCCAAATCTGAAGAAACTGTCTATGATGGAAACAGAAAGAAAATCCCTATTTGTCAGCTCACATTCCTTTCAGAGAAGGATTATTGTCTTTTTCTCATAGGTGGCTGTATGGATGTACCCTGCAGAGGCACCACAGCTTCCTCCCCATGAGGTCTCAGTTTATCATTCTCCTTTATTTTGGAAAAGAAAGAGGAAATCAGCTGCCAGTTTATCTTCTACTTGTATTAGCTAGATGGAATGAAAACATGCTTGGTATCCAAGATAGTGTAATAAGAATGGCTTATATTTAGTTCCTTTCTGCCAGCTGTGGTCAAACAACAACGGAAGATAAGTCTGAAAGTAACATAGACCCATTTAAAATTAGCACACATACTGATTTGGGAGGATTGGGAAACCAAATATTTCCTGTGAGCACTCAGAACAGTTTTCCCTTCCCAGGTGCACTGAGTTTGTGCAAGTGCGAAGGCAAGCTCTGTTGCCTCAGTGTGCCAGTGGATGCCCACCTCTGCCATTATGCTTTGCAGTGCATGGCATCCTCATCAGTGCTCTGCTGACACCAGTGAAGTTCCCACAACCTTGCTACTACTGCCACACTGTGGGCAGGGATCCCCCAGCTCTACTTGCCAAAACATTAAATCCTAGGCTTTAATTCTGCTACAGACCTGTTGGCATGGGAGACCACAAAGAGAGACAATGGCAGCAGCAGTACACAAGTGTTCCTTCAGCTTTGCTGTCTATTGCCCAGGACTAAAGGAAACGTTAGAGAGGTCATGTTTCTACAAGCCCCTTGCTCACAACCCTTATGAAGAAGAAAGCTGTAGCCATACATAAAGTTTAACAACATTTCTCTGCTAGCATATGTCAGTCTTAATTTACTGTAGATGTTGACACAAATTCAGCATTACAGATGCAAACTACTTATTTTTGTTTCATTTCAACAGGACAGGGCAGGAAAGGACTTTTATCCTATTTCCTACTCCATGGGACTTTGCCTGTAGCACTTTGAATCATAAAGAAAACATTATCAGCTTGAACTACTTTCTAGTTTCCTTATTTTGTTTGTTCAAAGAGAAAGTTATCCGATTCATTATGCTTGGTTTATCTGGAAGCAGTCCGCCGTGTGCTATCTGAGTGCTTTGACCTTTTGCATATTTTGTAGTTGATTGGTTTGGCCATCCATCTTCTCCACTTGTTGAAACTCTCACTTAGCAAAGAAAGGCCAACAGCCAAGTCTGCATGAAAAATGTGGCGCAAAAGGAATCAATTAAGACTTGGGTATATTTCATTGTAATTCATTGAAGATAATGCAGAATTTGAAAAGTTGCCTGAGGTGCCTGGACTTCACAACTGCTGACAAATTATGACTATATTACAGTATTTTGATAAATCTTTTTTGGGAAAAAATATTAATCTTCTGTGATCCCATCACCCCAGTACAAAGCAGTTAATATTCCTATTACTCCCAGTGATCTAGCTTCTACTGTCTCTCTTCTGACTATCTTCCCAGCTCCCTTAATTTAACATAACTAAACCCAAAGTCCACATTTTCCTTGACTAATTATCTGTAACGTATTACTTTTGACTATTCCATCCTCACTTTTGCCCAGGAATGTGAAGAGAGGGAAAAAAAAAATATAGATGTGAACAGGCTGATAAGGAGTTAGGGGTTTAATCACAGTTTTCAGGCAATGTTCTCCAGAATACGCCCACTCTTCTATGCCCATTTATATGTTCAGATCTGCCTTCCTACTAGTTATGTCAAGCAACCATGCCTCTGCCCACCTCTCGTGAAAGGCTCATCCCTGTGAGTGCTCAGGGCATGTTGCATTCCCAGCCCCAAACTCCTGAACAAATACAGGGTTGAGTGCTATGTTTATTTTAACACTGACATTGTTAGTGCTAGAATGGGTATCAAAGCAGACCTAGAAGCACAACTGGGAAAGAAGATCTGCTCTTTCCAAATGAGGGCCCTAATCACAGGGCTAAAGAACAAATAAAGCTCCCATTTTCTCAGTGATGCTTGGAGTCGCACTTTCCTCTCTGCAGTGTGGCACAACTTCAACAAAGGGGTTGAAGAACAGTGGACAGAGATGTCCTTTGGGCATTTCTGAGATGTCTCTTCAGAGCCCATAGCCTGGCAGTCAGGGCAACCTCCTGGGTAGCAAGACAGTTAGACTTGAACTCCCTCAGGCTCAGGGTAGCTCTGAAGCTGAATATAAAACTCCCCCAGATGAATGCTCCTATCAAGCCCTTGGATGTGGAGGGCTACATCTATCCTAATCATATTTTACAAAGAGAAAGTTTCAAAACAAAGGAGGTGCAGAGAACATCACAAACCCCTCAAAAATGGGGTTTCAAGCACTATTGGCCTTGAGAATAAGTGAAAAAAACTCACTATAAAAGAAATCTGAACACTGAAAATGCATTTCCAAAAATGTACATGCATATGCTGAAATATTGTCAGTCCTATCCAGACAGAAAGATGGCATTTGGATGAGTCTCAGTCCAGTTACCCTGTCTCAAAACTCATGATTAATTTTTAGCAATTAGTCACTATAGTAAAGGAGAAATGGATAATAAAAACCTGTCTACCTCAAATCACAGAATCACAGAATCACAGAATCCTAGGGGTTGGAAGGGACCTTGAAAGATCATCTAGTCCAACCCCCCCTGCTAGAGCAGGGACCCCCCCCTGCTAGAGCATAGCAAATGAGGATAGGAATTGTAGTGAATTCATGTAGTGCATAACCATGATGAAACAAGCATTAAAAAAAAATACAATTTTGCTTTATCTGATAAGAGTGGTTTGTCTGAATGGAGAAACTGAGAAATTCCCCTGCCTGATGAAGGGAAGATTTTTACATAATTCAGAAAATATCCTGCCTTCCAGCCTACCCAATATGGCCCTTGATCTGTGCGTGTCTCAGGTAGAAAGGCCATCTGCCGAGTGCAGCTCAGGGTTCACGCCATGAGACAGTCAGCCAGACAGTCTTTAGAGCTATCTTCATAACCCAGAAAATATCAGCATCACACATGAGGCACCATATGGTTCTCCCTGACTGCACATACAGCTGGCTTGGGTTTGAAGCTTGGGTTATCTGCCACTCTCCTGCAAATGATTGCGGGGTTACTCCAGGATAAAGTGGCGATTGCTCAAGAAAACCAAACACTACATATGGATACGCATGTATATTCATTTCTGCTATGCCTTCTCTGGCTGGCTGATAGTCTGTCCTTCCAGCTGCTAAACTGCTATCCGAGGGTGACTTTTTATTTTTTTTCCCTACATGCTCTTTAATTTAATGGAAAGAGGATTCTTCTAACTATTAACATCATCCCCCAAAGCTAAGACAAAACAAAGGCTGAAGCTCAGTTAATTACAGATGGCACTGTTTTACAGCCATGGAGCGGCGTGCAGCCTGCATTACCAGCAGTTACCTAACTACTTGGGATGAAAAACAATCACTTCAGCACAGCCTCTTCAGAAGGACTAGAAAGATCGATGCCATTAAAACTTTATTATCTATGGGTGCCTTTCCAAGTGAGTAGGCTGTTGGCTATATGCATTTCCTGACCTGTACAAGTTCTCTAACAGTAATGGTAGCAAAATATAGCTGGTAAATTTCTGAAATGAAACATCTGATTCAGAACAAACAAATTATTGCTGTCACAATTATCTTGACTTCTGAAACCTACTGAGGTAACATACAGCACTGACCAGAATGAGCAAATTATCTTAAAAAAAATGGAACATCTATTTTCATTATCAGAAAAGCCTTTCTTTCAAGCTTTCAGAGATGTATCAGAAAGATTAGAAGTTTAAGTTAGGGACTTCAGCAGGCACAGCTGAAGGTTTTAACACTCATCCTAAATCTCCAGTGCTGCCTTTGTGCAACTAAGAATTGTTACTGACAGAAGATTGGTGATCAGGTTATCAGGGCCCACGAATATCTGGTTTTCAAATACACAGGTGTTGGGGACCAGCTATCACAAAGTGCAATCCAAAAGACTCTTTATTGCCGCGCTCTGTCCTGCTAAGATGTGTGGTCCCACTACTGGTCTTCCCACTTGCTGGACACCTCCATGGGCAGATTCAGTTCATTAACCTGGCACAAGCTCACCCAGCAAGAGGGACTCGTTGCAGCAGGACAGATGTGATATACGTGGCACTGTGGCCATTGGCCCTGGAGTTGCCTACCCATGCCAGGCAGCAGATTAGACCCTGGTGGCTGAATGTGTTGCCACCTACTGGCCTCCCACACTCAGCTTTACAGCAAGTGGTGGTGGCACATGCTGGGCTGTACAAGATGCTGCAGTTCATTGCATGGTCCAGTTTTCAAGAACGCATCTGGAGGCAGTGAAATTGCAATCACTTGCTGAGACAAGGAGTCCACAAGCTTGCCTGGATAGTGGGATTTAATATAGGTTTGTGGGACATTTTTTGTTGAATTAAAAAAACGGAGACTGGTACCTGTGAGTCTTCATTTTAGTTTTTTATTGGAGTGGCTCAGGCAGGAGATGTTACAACATGTGCCAGGTTAATGAGCTGAATATGCCCACAGAGGTGTCCAGTGATACCTCTTCCCATGGTGCTGTGCCTCTCAGGATCCCTCTCTGTGGGAGATATGAAGGCTGCCCAGCCTGGCTGCTGAGGTGTTACACTGGGAGAAAGGACTTGGAAACTCTGCTCCTTCCTCAAATCTTGGTGCATGGGAAAGGGTACAGTTTGGATGGGGATAAAGTGATGAAGCAGCAGAAAGAAGCTGCCCAAAACTGGCCAGTGGGACAGCCAGGCCACGGGGACAACAGCTAGCATGCTTCTCCAGATGGTGTTAGTGGTAAAAGGAGTGGGAAGGGGAGTAGAGGAGGAGACCTAACACTTCCCTTGCTACTACTGGGAAAGAGCACCTCTGCAGCTCCAACACCCGGGGATGGGAGACAGCCCCCTGCCAGAGGGGTCCCCCCTCTCCATCCTCAGTCAGTGCTCCACCTCAGCCTTCACTGCTTGGAAATGAAGGTGCAAATGTAATAAAAGAGCAGGAAGGAATTTGGAATACTGTGCGATGCAGCAGAAGTTGGAGTGGTAACAAGCCCAGAAAGCTGGAAAGACCATCAGAGCCATTCCCTGTTCCCAGCTAAAGCAGTGTCTGTTTAACTAGCTCACTACAGCAAAGAAGAGAGCATGCAGCCTTAGATTAAAAAACATGTCTTCATTTAGATACGGAAGTCCAAAAGGAAAAAAGTAGTCCCATATCTTTTTTTTTGATTGTTTGTTTGTTTTATAATAGTGAGTGTTTCCTAACCAATTGCTAATTTGGTCCATCTACAGTGAATAAACAGATCAGTATTCTGGAATCTGTTTTTAATTACAGTGCTGTTTCTTTTTACTGATGAAAAATGAGGATATCCTTTTTCTGTCCCATACGACCTGTTTTCTATAGGGTTTCTATTTTAAAAATTTCCAAATATCTTTCTTTTCGGTTTCCAAAGTGTCTCTGTTCTCCACCCCTTGTATTTCCTGGACAGCAGTTTAACTCCACAGTAACTAATTGCTCTGTGAATATATTTACCCTTGTAGATATAAGAGAGACCTCTAATTTCCATAGTACTGTTTTCCAAAGTCTCTTGAAGCTTCCCAAGTGAGTCCAGCCAAACAACTTCAGAGTAATAGTGCTGCAAGGCAAAAGAATTACATCATTAGGAATTGCTAAGAAATAATGGACTCGGTCTCTTTTAGCACTAATGTCTCTGTGCCTCTTTGCAGCATTTAAGAGGGCTCACTGAGGGTTGCTCTGCAAGGGCAGAAGTGCCTGAGTGGACTCACACTTATGAGACTTTTCTTCGAGGAACAGAATTACTTTGGTTCCCAAATAGATCCAAATGCAGAGAACATGACCAAGACTTTAATTATCCTTCTTTGACACCCTCTCTCTTGTTAAAAGCCTGTCCTTAGAGTGAGAATGGAGCACCTGAGTACTGGAATTTTCCTAGATTATTTTCGCTATTTACAGGAAATATTTATCTCCACTTTATACATCTGTTTTAAAGAGCCTTCAAAATCACTTCTCCCAAGAAGTAAGGGTAAAATGCTTTTATCAGCCACAGCTTAAACTGCTGGAGTTGTGAATCTCCAAGGTGTCCTTTGGGATTTTAGGGAAACTCCCCTCCTGGCCATATCTGCAGAGGTCCTTGGATGCTGTGAAGGACGCACATTTGAGGATGCATGGTATCATAAAACTCACAGAACTGTAGAAAGAGAACTTAGCCAATACCCCAGGTCCCCTCCTGATGTCACCGTTGTGCAAAGAGAAGTGGCAATTTTTAGAGGGGATGAGGTATCAAAGGGTTTGAACATAATTTGATAGGAAAAAGGTAATATTTTTCTCATAAATTCTTGGTTAAATTAAGCATTTTTTTTCCTCCAACACGACACAAGGCTATTATTATAGCTTAATGCACAGAAGAGCTCTATACATTTCTCTAGTCACACCCAGAAAGGGAGCATGTCTTGACCATTCCCATTGTGTACCAGCATGCACACAAGGAGGTAACTCTCTGACCACTCCCCTCTATTCCACATGAGCTAAATTACTCTTTCCCTCTCTGTTAGAAATTGAGTGTGTCTATGTTTTTTACCCACAAACAAGGAATTTGATATTTTCAGGTTTTTTTCTTTTTTTTTTCTTTTTTTTTCCTATCTGACACCTTTCAGTATTGAGTTAAAAAGTCTAGGTAATGGTTCTGCAGCTCATGGATTGTTTTGATTCTGCTGCCAATTGGAAGAACAATTTGGCTAGGATGCTTCAAATACTTAATTTGATTTTTCTCTTCTTTTTCAAGCAAAAACAAAAATAAAAAAAGGCGGAGGGTGGAAAAGCCATTTCGAGTTGGAAAGAAAATCTTAGTTTTTTGAACAATGAAAAAAAGATGTTCGACTGTCATGAAGTGTAGGAGACAACTCCTTCCTCTGCTTCAGAGGATCTGAATCCATGCCTCCCTCCAGGAAAATATCCCAATGTCCAGCTGTGAGAATGTTCTTGGGTGGATCCTCTGAGTCTTGCTGACATAAGTTCAGTTTTACATAGGCTAGGTACATGTTTCCCGCACTGAAGAGAAAATTATTTTATCATTGAGAAAGTGAGGGCACTCCCCAGTGATGGGGGAAGCTTTAGTTCCCAGTCACTCTTCCCACGATTCAAAGCAAAATCTCATCATGAGTTCAAAAATTGTCGTCTGCTTCTTCAAAATTATTTTAAGACTAAGTGATTTGTTACCCTGCCACCTCCCCAAAGAAAAGGCAAAGGAAACAGAATACTCCACTTAGCTGTATTCCAGATAACCTCATCTCTTAGCTTAGTGGCTACTTTTAATCCTTTAGAAACAAAAGCTGATGTAAAAGCAACATTTGCTATTGTCACAGTTGAATTCCTTGGGCAGAAATGATCTAATTAGTCACTCGCTGAGGGGAGTGTCTGCTGCTGAGTAATGAGGGAAAGTCCCTCCTTGCACAGATGTGTTGTATCAGAGAGGGAAGATCTGGGCTGCCGTCCTCAGGGCAGGGGGCTGTGGGGATACAGTAATGTGAGGAAGAAGGGATGTGGGGATGTGCAGGTGAATGGATATGGGGATGAGGGGAAGAAGAGATGAGGGGATGTTGGGAAAGGTGGATGAGGATGTAAGGTTGCAGGATGTGAGGAGGTGAGAGTCTCCTTCCTGACATGGAAAATCCTCACAGCTCCATAGGCACATCTGCCCTCTGTGCCTAAGAATGTATCCAGTTCCCTCTGCAGCATCAATCCCCACAACAGCCATCTGTCCAAATTTTCCTTTAAGAAGTTAAAGGCAACACCGCTATAAATAATTCATTAAATAAATAGATATCTATATAGCCACCNCCCTCTAATACAAGTCAAATCCATCATCAGGGGGTGGGATGAAAGCAGCACCCAGTCCCGGAAAGCCGAAGGCTAGTTCGTTTTCTGCCTATTATCGCCCTCTGGTGGCACATTCGAAAATACCATTATAATTTTACTTGTCATTGGGACTGTCATTTAATACCCCCCATCACTTTTATTCTTTGTGCTCTTCTTTTACAGCTCGCCTCTAATGTGTTTGACTGCCTCAGCAGCTTGAGCAACCTCAGACAGGTGATGCTAGAACATAATTGTGTGGTTACCAAGCTCTTCTCAAAGCTCCTTCTTCATTGGTAGGGATTTTGGTACTGGAGTTTCTCCCACCTANAAAGCTGATGTAAAAGCAACATTTGCTATTGTCACAGTTGAATTCCTTGGGCAGAAATGATCTAATTAGTCACTCGCTGAGGGGAGTGTCTGCTGCTGAGTAATGAGGGAAAGTCCCTCCTTGCACAGATGTGTTGTATCAGAGAGGGAAGATCTGGGCTGCCGTCCTCAGGGCAGGGGGCTGTGGGGATACAGTAATGTGAGGAAGAAGGGATGTGGGGATGTGCAGGTGAATGGATATGGGGATGAGGGGAAGAAGAGATGAGGGGATGTTGGGAAAGGTGGATGAGGATGTAAGGTTGCAGGATGTGAGGAGGTGAGAGTCTCCTTCCTGACATGGAAAATCCTCACAGCTCCATAGGCACATCTGCCCTCTGTGCCTAAGAATGTATCCAGTTCCCTCTGCAGCATCAATCCCCACAACAGCCATCTGTCCAAATTTTCCTTTAAGAAGTTAAAGGCAACACCGCTATAAATAATTCATTAAATAAATAGATATCTATATAGCCACCCAAACAGCAGAAAACTCTGTGTGCTTTGTAGCAGCCTCTTTGCTGCCCAAGACGAGTTGGGTTTAGAAACACCCTTGGCCTCCATCCTTAAGGGAACTGGCAGAGAGCTGCCCGAGGCAAGCTGCGGGCACAGCTCTGGCTGCCCAGCCCCCGGCTGTCCCAGAGGCCGGGTGGCCGGACTGCAGCCCCGCTGNGTGATGCTAGAACATAATTGTGTGGTTACCAAGCTCTTCTCAAAGCTCCTTCTTCATTGGTAGGGATTTTGGTACTGGAGTTTCTCCCACCTAACCCACTCAGAATGGAAACTACTGCAACTACACCAAATTGTACCATCTCCAGATATGCCGTTCTTGGTTTTTCACACCCTTTACGTCACTCTTTGAGCAGTGTAACTCAATGGACAGGCCTCAATCAAGCTGAGAGCATTGGTTGGTTTATATGCCAGAGACAAGTTTTTGTCCAGGAAAGGGTTTTTTCCTGAAGCCAGGCTAATAATGGGCTTGTTGCTCAGTAAATCAGTGAAAATGGATGGAGCTGATCTGCCCTACAACAAGCATTATGGTTTCTTTATGTAAGTTTTGTGCATTTGAAAAGTTGAAGACTGAGAGTCAGCTTCACCACAAAAAGAGGCATGCATCCTCTTTTAGGAATGTAACTTAAAGCTTACAGATCTTTCATGTAAAATAAATGAATGAATTTTCCTCATCTACACTTCATCTGATTTGGAAAATGCCCATTTTTTTTTTTAGAAAACTTGACTAAACTTGGGAAATATACCCCTCAAAGACCAGACTCCCCACAGCTTTTGCCAGTGTGAGGGTTTGCTGTAGGAAGGCTGGATGCAGGGTGTCGGGGAGAAGGCTTCAGACCCACCATGTAGTATGGTGATGACTGGCTGCAAAAGAGGAGGAGAGTTGCAGCTCCCCAGTCCCATAGCCCACCTCCATGTCATGCAGAATATGAGCTCTTCTGCCTCTTGTTAAAAAAGTTATCTTGGCTGTCAAATATTCATCTCACCAGTCCTCCCCCAAGGCAGATGGAATCTGAGGATGGTGTTGCCTTCACTCCCTCTGCACATGGCATTGCTCCTGCTGGAGAGGGTACAAAGCCTCCAGTGAGTCATTTTGATGAGACCTTGTCTCTACAGCATAGGTGCCTTTAGTGCTAACTACACCAAGTAACCCAAGTAAAAGAGCTATCATGATGTCCTTTATTTCTGCAACCAGACAGCAGCTAGCAGCCATGCTACCTTGATGCACCAACACTATCTCCTGCTTTTATGGCTGTGCAGCAGATCTGCTCTGTGAATAACACAAGCTGGAAGAGGATAAAAAGAACAATTTACACTGGGGGTTCCAGTCTGAACTATTATATCCAGCTATTCTCAAACTGTGAAGCTTTTTCAGAGAACTTTAAAAAGAATTGTTGCATTCCCTGAATGTGGGTTCAGACGTAAGATAAAAGAAACCCAAACAAACAGAAAAGCAGATCTCAGATCTGAGCCTTGCTTTATGCCAGAACAGAGACAAAAGCAAAGCCAGCCTGGTATTTCTGAGTCTCCTGCTGTTGGCATTATCTTCTGCACTTGCAGGCCTTTGGGACTCCCTCAGGTCAGAGTGAGAAAAGCACATTGCAGTCTTTCTGGTGGGAAGACTTCAACCCCTAGGGCTGTGTAGAGAGAGAAGGGACCAGGGAGATCACGAATGCCTGCAAGGATCCTGCAAGGATCAAGAGTCCGCTGGGCTGGGAGAAGGAAAAGTGGTAAAGTTACAGCAGAAGGAAAAGAGAGATCTTAAAAGGGATTTAATGTGCAGTGAAAGCAGCAAAGCTGAATCCAGATATTGAATCATCTGCTTCAGTGAGAAACCAGAAATTATATCCATCAGTAGTCCTTAATATTGCAAACTAGTCTGTGAAATTAATTCCTCAATATGCCAACAGAATGGGCTTTACTAGTAAGGGATAATAATTGGTCACCGTGAGAATGCTACAGCTCAGGGATGGTGCTGATCATGCCCTGGGATACTCAGGTACTGTCTGGCCATGTCAAGTTGCCTTTCATGTGGCTAAAAGCAATTTATCTTTTGGGCATCTGCCTGGAACTTTAATGGCAGTTTTATCTGATGAACTGCAGGGCTGGGTTCAAAGTTTGGAACTGGGAAATTTTATACAACATCATCTAGAAGACACATTTCTTTAGAAAAACAAGGTAGAAAGAGAGGCAGGGTTCTCCATCTGTTTTCAAATATTCCTCTCTCATTTTCTTAACATCTCTAGTTTTTGGAGAATTGAGATTTTACTCCCCCCTGGTATTTTCAATATCATCTGTGTGGCACACCTCTCTCCTTCTGATGAAGTCTAAGATGTAATTTGGCTTGTCATTTCACTCCAGGAATGGTTTTAGTATATCACAGAGTTTTCAGTTTATTTTTTGATACACTGTTATGTGAATTCAGTACCTGCTCAGGGTCCCTCCAGCACCTGAAGGTCTCCTGAGTGGGATCATATACACATTTCACTTCAGCAATATCAAGCTCCCAGCACTCTGCTGCAGTTTCTTCTTACAAAAAGTTGAATTAGTAACATAATACAGAAAATTCAATAATAAACTTAATTGTGGAAGTGGAATTTCAGGTTGCTCTTACACCTAATCACTGAAAAAAAACCCAACAATCTGACCTCAAGATACAGGATTAAAAAACCAAATCTCTAAGTGCAGAACAAGAATGTTACCTGCTTTTTGAGATGAAAGCAGTAAGATGGAAGAAGCAATGTGGTTATCAGTTTACTGCCCACTTGCAATAACTGAAAAGCCATTTTTAAGCTGTAAAATGCCATTGCTGTGAAGCTGGGTAGCACTTTCCTCACACTATAAGTGGGATAAATTAGGTGCTGCTGATGTTTTTTTTTCCATATAGCAATGGCTCATGAGCAGGTGCAGGGAGAGAGGACTCAAAGGCTTGGGGAGGGAAGCTGGGGTCATGCTGCAGAGGAAGGGGATGGGCAGTTGATGCAAAAGAGTCATTTTTGCTGGTACACAGGATTAAAGCAGACAAATGGAGGCTGGGGAATTGGATGCTGATGTGTCCATCACAGCACCCAAACACTTAATGGCCATTAATCTATCTTGCCTCGGGATGTCTCCTGTGGGAGTGCAGTTTTGTTATCTGTATTTTACAAATGAGCAGCAGAGGCAAGATATTTTACCTGTGTGGTCTGGCTCCTCCCTCTCTCGTCCCTCACAGCCACTTCAGTTCAGGTCTGCTGGGGAATGACAGGTACGGTGTCCTACCATCCCAGGAAAAAGTTCGAGGAGATTAGGGGGGCTGAGCACATGACTTGATGTTCATGGCAGCCCTCTTAACAGCATGGAGCATCCAGCCAATATTTTGGGATTTAGTAGGACTACAGTTCTTAGCTGTTGAGCCACCCTGTGCTTCTGGGAGGTCTCTAGGACCACCAAGTGGGAAACACGAATCTCATAGCACTTGATCTGAGCTGAGATTATGTTCAGATTTACACCCGCTTCTTCCTTTCTTTACTTTGTCCTGGAGATAGGGTTTTTTTAAGCACTCCTTGCTGACTGATCTCCCCCCATTCATTACAGTCTCGGTCACAGCTCATCACTTCGAAGCCGGTTGAGGAGCTGGAGGTCACAAGTGCTTGAGGATGCACTGGAGAAAGCAGAGGAGACAGTTTGCTTGTGGATTTGGCAAGTTAGTTCTAACACGGTGCATGAGAGATACAATAGTTGTAGAACTATTGTGTGATATTTATATGAGACAATGGTGAAAAATGTAGGAGCTGTGAAAATATAACTATTTTAGCACTTAGCTTAAAATAGTAGTGGAATTTATTAGCACATGTAAAAGTAATTCAGTTAAATAGTATAAAAAATAACACCCCAAACACATCCTCTATAGATCTCTAAAGGATTTTTTAATTATAGCTAAAGTAGTGTTCTAGTACCTTTAATTTCTGCAGCTCACGGGCTATTTTGTGTTCAAAATAAGTAAATCAAAACTAGAACAGCATTGTGCAGAGGCAAGAGCTCAGATTTTACGATTTTACAGCAGCAGCCTGAGCTGAGTGGCATGATTGCAGACACCCTGCATCTGCAGAGCTAAACACAGCTCAGAGCCTCAGAAAATTTAAGGTTGTTGTTTTTATTGTGAATCAGCCTTTTGTTTAGCCTTTGAAGTGAACGTTACTCCAGTAAAAAAGGCAGACATTTGTCAAAAGCAGTCTCTGATTTTCAGCAGTAGATGTGCAGACCTGTACTGTGCATTTCATTTTTGTATTGAGGGTTTATAATAACTGCTTTGGTCAGACATGCCCAGAATATGTGATCAACTGGTCGCAGTCCCAATTTAAATGTATTTTGCGTCATCTTTTGTCTCTCTCGCTCATCTGGTCATTTGGAAAGCTTTCATTTGCACATTTACAAGTAATTTAAGGGTTTTTTTCCTTGTCTACAAGCTCCTGAAAACAGATCCGATTATTGTTTCTTGCATTTGATTTAGGCTATGATTATAACAAGAGCACTTCCAAACATTCAAAATTCATGAATCCAGCTAATCACAACCCCAAATGATAAAATGTTAAATACAATAAACGTGAGAGTCTTCATTTTCCTTCTAGTTTTTGTATCTTTTGGATTAAAACAGCCCCCATTTTCAAGCTTTTCTGCATAGCCAGGAGAGCTAAAGTCTCTCTATCTCCCAGTCCAATTTGTCCTCAGTCTTTCAAGCACAAATGCACATGGTAAAGAATAGGCCAGTCAAAGAGTAGATAAAAATCTTTGTGAACCATCTGCAATCTCAAAAAAAGTGTAGGAAAATAATCCTATAAAAACTGTTACTAAATAACAGCAGATTAGAAGCTGTGTGAAAATATTCACATCTCAAAGCCAAACACACTAAACTCAGTCTTTGGGCAGAGAAATTTTTGGCATCTCTACAGAAAAGCAGCTTTGCCACACCAAAAAAAGAAAGAGAAAAAATGGAAACTCCTTTCCCTATTGGATTCTTTCCTGCTTGTTGGAAAATTATATGAGGATATGCCTTGCAGGTGTTACAGCTAAAGCTTTGGTGAATTAACAAACTACTAGGCTAAAGCAGATTCATCCTGCAAAACAGGAACTGCAGTAGTTTCTGGTTTTGTCTCACTAACCCAAAATGAGAGCACAAAAAATATTGTCTCAGAAACCCAAAATGGGAGCACAACATTTTCACATGAAATCTTGGAAACACTGCATCCCATTGAAAGAGTCAGGCTAGAGGATGGTAGGAGGACATGAAGGGGGAGAGAGGAGGAGAGGGAGGGGGGAAGAAATACCTCAGTTTATTCTTGCTGCTCCAAGCTGGCTTTTAATATGAACACAATTTTCAGATCTGAGGATGAGCTTTAAAACAGACAGGCTGTTGAATCCTGAGACATTTCCACCCACTCTGTTTTCACTGCATAAATCAAAGCCTGCCTTTGTTCAGCAGCAGTATGGTAGCAACATCTAGGAGTTTAGATCAGTGATTGAGTTGTCTTTTATCTAGCCACCCTGAAAATAAATAGAGAGTAAAATCCTCTGGAGTGGAAAGTTCATGTGCTGCGTGCCTGGTTCAGTGTGTGCCATCCAGAGCTGCAGGCATGGCTGGAGCCCCATTGTACCAAAACAAAACCAGTCCATCTGCAGCTTGAGCGAGAGAGGGACCCGGCAACAAAACCACACTCATCAACAAGTTATAGTGGTGGCAATACATAATCTGTAAATATAAAAGAAATCTATGGGAAAAAGTGTGTTCATATGTACAGCACAGAATAACACTAAAATATGAAACAAGACTTTTGGCTTTTAACTGCCCATTTGGACATCTGGTACTTCTCAGGAAGCACTGCAGCAGCATCAAGGTTCTATGAGGAGGCAAAGAAATAGCCATGCAGTTATTATGGGGAGCTGCTCTCCAATTCCTTCCCAAACAGGACAATCTGCCTGGGGAAAATATGAAGATGTTTGAGAGAGAAGAGCAAACATATGGTAAGGAAAGCCAGCACTGCTGCAGGACCAGTGGCTGGACTCAGCGCTGCAAGGAAGGCATTGCACGGAGAGTGTCTGAGACTGTCTGCACTGCACAGGATGCAGTCTCTTTTTTGGGCTGCTCCTGCTGCTCTGCAAAGGCAGGTTTATCTGGTTTATCTCCAAGGGAAGGAGCTCTGCCTACACTGACCTGCAAAGCTGCATGGAGGCAGTGTGTCCTGACCATACACTTGAGCATCTGGGCGATGAACAGTGTCCTCAAGGCAGTGTCGTGCTCTGTTGCACCCTGACAGTACATGCTCTAGGTCTGTGGGTTGGTATTGAGCCTCCACTTTCATTCAAAGTCCTCACAGGAGAGGTGCTGTCCTCTGTAGCGACTGGAAGAGGAGCTCCTTGCCCACTCCTCACCTCACTGCTCTTTGTGCCTGCTGCTCTTCCACCCTCCCAGGCCTTTCCTCACTCTTTTCCATACACCTGCAATCCCACCTTTTCCTTCTGTCTTCCTCTAACTCTCCATCTCCCAGGGTTTACTGAGCATCTCCTGAAGTGTAAACCAAGGAGTTGTCTTTCCTTCCCAGGTTGACAGCCTCATTTCTACCCCCATTGAAAGCCATGACACAGCAGCCATCAAGAAAAAAACTGTCAGTGGAAGGGCATGAGGATAGTATACAAAATAATGAACCATATAAGTTAGCTGTTTCTGTTTACTCAGTCACCATAAAGAGAAAAGGGGACCTCTAATAACACTTTCCTACAGAGTTTATGACCACAAGATATCACTGAGAATAAAAGTTTGGGAGACCAAAGTTTACTGATCCCACATCAGCATTGGCAGAAATTATATGCATGGTTACATCCCTATCAGAATAAGAATTGAGACCTAACTTTTTTAGTGGCACACACACATCCTTTTAGCTGACAGCAGAAAGAAAACATTCTGTTTGCAACAAATACTCTTCTTGCCACTGTGAAATAACTGGTTGGAGCACCTCGTCTTGGCTGTTCATTGAAGCAAGACTCCTGAGCACTCCTTGTGTTGCATTGGCACAATACCTTCTTGTTCTGGCTCCGTCCCAGTCTTCAGAGGAAAACTTTGTCTACAAGTCCGTATTTCATCAAACAGATTAATTGCTCTGGTGTATCTGTAACATAACCCAGAGACATCTTTCTCTCAATAGCCTACAAAATGTATATCTCTGGCTGAACCCAAGATGAAAGCCTTCTGTAAAACAGAAGGAACAATGAACCATAGCACAGCCAACAGAAATGAGCTTAGTCTTCTGAAATAGTTACGAATAGCTAAACAAATGAGCACAAGAAAGTATTTTCTTTGTAAGGGCAAGTAACCCAGGAACTGCAAGATGGATTACATGATGAACTATGACAATTAGTATATTTGTAGTATCTGTACTTGTGTTGTAGCTAAATTAATTGAGGTGGCTGTATGATATGAGCAGAGGTCTCAGGAATTAACCTAATCATTCAGATGTGACTTCTCTTTCTAATGCACAGAAATTAGCAATATATAATTTGTTCTTTTAAGATCTGTAGAATCTTTGTCTCTGCTCAGTGCTTATAAAAGTGATTGTAATTGTGCAAAATAAGAAAAAAGGGTGAGTAATACTAATCAGATCAGAGCTGTGGTGGCATTATTTGACTCTAAATAGACTTTGGTGTAGCTGCAGAGCTGAAAGGCTCTTCTCCTTTTCTCTTCTTCCTAAAACTCATCAGCTTCTCAGACCTGCCAGCACAACTGCATGTGCTAGCTACCTCTCCAAATGACATGCATTAGAAAAGCTCTAGTGCTAGAAGTCATCCACCCACATTCTCTCGCAGATCAGTGTGCTAGAAGATCTGAGGATGAATAACCACCTCGCAGTGCCTCACCTCCAGTCTGGGCATTGTGCCTTGGGTTTTGGAGCCACAGGTGCTCCTATGCTGCTCTGTGTGGTGCAGGGCCCAGCACAGGTCCCATGTGAGCAGCAGCGCTGGGACCAACCCACATGTCTCTGGGAGTGCATAGGCTTCCTGCAGGTGCAGCCATGAACCTGAGAGGTGTCAAGCTACAGTTAGGTAGCAATCCCATGCTCATCTGGGGACATCAGCTGGTGACAGCCTGCAGGGAGGACAGGGAAGATCAGGTTTTTTAGTGCCATGAGGACACACCGAATTGCATTTTCTCTCTAAGGAAGCTGGTCCAATGGAAAAAAAAAGACATTTCCTGAATTGTCTGCTTATTAGCAGGGTTCTTGGAGCAGTGCTCTGAGAAACAAAGACTGATGTGTAAGAGGTGTTCACCTATCTCAAGACAGTGTGTGGAGGGACAAATCACTACAGGTTGATCATCAGGCATAAGGTGAGTGTGTGAGAGTGGCTGGAGGTGAGCACTGCTTGCACTCCTCAGGCATCACATGCCAAGCCCTGTTCTAGGCAAGGGCTTGGTGTGAGACCCTGAAGGACCCTGCAAGACTTTGTCTGTACAGACCTGTTTCTGGTGGTGTGGGGTTGACACTTCCCTGGTGCTGGGGCAGGCTGTCCTGTTGCAAAAAGGAGAGGTTGTAATATTTGGGTTCCAATACTGCCCCATCCAGGCATGGAGATGTAACTCCATTTATGGCAGCAAACCAAAGGAAATCTGCTTTTCTCTGCACTGGAATTTTCCTGAGCTAGAGATCTAGGTTTGGTTTTATAACTAGACATATATCACTAACCTACATCTCAGTACAGAAAGGGTTTATCTTCTCTTTTAAAAGGTTCTCTATAATTTTATCTCGGGGACAAAATAGGCAGAAGGGAAACATTGAAAACAGCAGAGATAAAAAAGGCAATTCTGGAAAAGTGCTACATGAGCTTTCTCTCAACTAACATCCACTTTTCTCCCCTACCCTTTTGCTGCTACATCTGGATGCCTGACTCCATCTCTCTTCAGTGTATTTCACCAAAAATAAAAGCTGTCATAATATTTCCTCTCCAAGTGCCACTGTGTGTTAGGTTTCAGCTCCTGACAGGTGTATGAAATACCAGTTCCATCAGATGTAAGCGAATATGGAATCTTTAGAAGGGCCCCGTGCACCACAGGCCTGCTTCACCATGCTGTGTCCCTAGAGGTGTCTTTTCAAAGGTACATTTTTAAAAGGGTGAGACTGACCCTGGTGGTGCCATACTTAAAACTGCTGAGTGATGCTTTCAGGAGCCACACAAGGAATGCTGCCTGCAACCTGTCTCTGAAGGGCAGGGGAAAGGGCCAAAGCTCCTCCTTCAAATACTATGTCAAGTCACCAGTATCTTGGCTGAGCTCTATTTTCAAATACTTTTCCTTTAATTTGTTTCTCGGGGGCAAAGTAAAATCTTCCCTCATTGGTTTTGATCTCATCCCCGTGTTTCCAGAGCCTTAGCTGGGAAACAGGATCAAAGGTAGGGAAGATGCTGACCCCATGGCAGGGATCTGTGGTGAGTTGGATTTTCTCCTGGGCTTGTGCCCTGCAGAACCTGCACTACTTTCCTGCGTACATTGCTTTCTTCATCTATGAAATCTTTTTACTCCTTCATGAAATGTAATGTGAAAAAGAGCAATTCATTTTGATTAGTGTGCACACACAGAACCAGCTATTTTGCTGGGAATGGTGGTATGTCGATCTGCGGGTACCACAATTTATCCATCTTGGCCCATTTCATTTTCTGTTCTAACATTTCCTCAGGCTTTGACTGAACTTGAGGACTTTTTGAAACAACGAATTATATGTAAAGGCTTAAATCTTACTGACAGGTCTGTAATTCTGGCCGATGTATTATTCCTGCCACAGAGGAGCTGTGGAAGAGGTGTTATAAATGTCAGTGGCCAGCACTGGGATGGACCCTGCTGCCACCACAGGATGGCAGATTTTATCCTTGGCTTCAGCAGACTCCATCTAGCCTGATCCTCTCCTGCTCTAGCATGCACTGCACTTCCAAAATACATATAGTGACTTTTCCTGACATTGCCAGTTGACTCTGTGGTTCTACAGTGACTGAAGAAATAGAAATGCTCTAATAGACGGGCAGCCTGCCAGGCAAGGAGGGATGAGGCTATTTCTCTGTCCACCAGGAGATGGCAGTGAATATGCTGAGTACGGAGTTTTTTCCCCTTTATTTCACTCCTACATACTGCTTGAAAGATATGGGTCCTTTGAGGACAACTGCGCTGTAACCCTTTAATTTCCATTTAATGTTCTTTTCCGTTGGCTGTATTTACACCCTTCTCTCCTTCTTCAACACAATTCCTCCTGCACCCAACATCTACTACTTACCTTTTCAACACCAGCAGTTACAGGTGGGCACAAAAGAGCATCACACACACTGAACAACAGTCTTTGGGGATGAAAAAGAAGAGGAGGGTGACATGTTTCAGAGCTGGCAGGAAGCACATGCTCAGGCTGCTGCACTGAATGCAGTTTCAATACGGTTGGTTTTCTGCCTATGCTTTCTTCAAAGAAAAATACACCCTTGTGGCAGAATTGAATTGACATTTACCTTCTAGATTTCATTTGTGATGTTCTCAGCTGTCCAGAGGATGGCAGGAGGCAGATCTCCTTGTCTGGATCAAGCTTGTATGCCTTTGGGCCATGTAACTCACAGAGCTGTGAGTCTCCTGCTAAGGACTCTGACATTTTCTACCGCAATGTCTTCCATCATAGGACTTCCCAAAAGGGTACATTAACATATGAAGTCCCATAGATTTGGGGAGGAAAGAAGGAGATGATAGCTCAGAAAAGGACAGTTTTCTGGACCTGCCCCACTGGCAGCACTCACAGAACAGAGTCCTTGTCTTCTCCCTTCCCTCACCACTTTGGAGTGGACCCTCAAGATTTTCATGCCTTTTGCATTTTGCTATGACAGGCAGATGGAGCTGTTCAATGAACTGTAAACAGATTTAAATGCTACAGCTGAAAAGGTGGACTATTTTTCTTTTTGGGGTGGTGCCAGAAATAAAGAAACTCTTTGTCCCTGTTTCATGTAGTGCTCTGAGAACTTTCTCAGGGACACTTGAAATGCCCCAGTTTTTCATTGCTTCTATCAAAACATTTTTCTAAATAATTACAGAGTGTTAAAAATGGATTGCTGTACCCAGGGGAATTTGCTCTTTGTTTGCCAGGAACAAATAGGGCAAGAGAATGAGTGCTCAGCATCACGAGTGGTGTTTGAAGGAAAGAGCAAAGTCAAAAGCCTGTAGACATCACTGGAGATGCACTTTTTTCAAAGTGAATTTTTATTACACATTGTCAGGGTTGCAGGAGAAACTCCCACACATTGTGCTTCTAGGGGTTGGGGGATAAGGAGGAATCTCCTCATGTGAAAGTAATGCACATGCTGCAGTTGACCCAGATGGATCTGTATTATTCTTTTTGGCAGTGACCTCTTCAAAACCATTCCTTTACTTCTTAAGATGTTGCTTCTAAACAAGCACTGGGTTTTGATTACAGCAGTCACATTCATATGAGTTTGCACTTCAATGACATTACTGTGCCTCCTCTGAGAATCCCCAAGCCCTGCACAAACACAAACCTGGAAATTTTCAAAGCATCCTGCTGCCATCAGTACCTCTGCAAATTGTTTTTCACTTCTGAGAGTATCTTTCTCGAGTTATGTGTGCCTGAACAATCTGTTTCATATTGTAAGTATGATGCCAGGTGGAAGGAAAATGAGTGATGGGCTCAATACACCTAGTTTCCCTTAGAAAAAGGGAAAAACTGGCCTAAAGTCATCCCCTTGTGCCCCCAGGAGAGGTCTGGGACATGCTAATTCCCCTGTGGGTTTGCCATGCTGAACCTCTTCACCCGCACACATGGATAAGGCTTGCCAGAGAAGAGAATTGGTTGGGAGCTCTAAAAGAAGCAATGCAGTAGTTGTTCATCAAGACTTAAAACAAGCATAAAATCTTAAGCAATATACAAATGAACAGATCCCCTCGGGGCAAAATTTGCTGTCATCCTGTTTGCTCTCCAGCTCCATTGCAGTCACTCCCCAAGCAGCAATGAGCACCATGCTTTGTTCCAGCTGGAAGTCCACTTATCTCCTTAATGGATTCCCTCCCTTTCCAAGGGCACTCCTCATCAGTCCCTGTGAGGAGGGTTTGCAGAGGGTCTGAGGACCCCTTGTGTGGCTGGCAAGATGAGGCACATTCCTCTCAATGGCACTGCAGTTGTCTCTGTGTCTGGCTTTCATTTGCTGCTCACCTGAAACCCCCGTCAAGGCCACTTTGCAGAGTCCTGCTCTCAGACCAAGGCCCTGAGGTCAGATGTGTATACTATGTATACTGAGAAACAAGAGAGTTTTCAGCCAGGTATGTGACTTGTTAAGAGAGTTGCCTACAGACCCCAGAGCTTCTCATGGTAGGAGCTCTTCTGTGCTCTTCTCAGTGATGTCCAGTGATACATGACACATAGGAGGTTCCATGTAAACGTAAAGAGAAACTTTTTCACAGTGAGGGTGACAGAACACTGGAACAGGCTGCCCAGAGAGATTGTGGAGTCTCCTCTGGAGACATTCAAAACCCATCTGGATGTGTTCCTGTGTGACCTAATCTAGGGAACCCTGCTCTGGCAGAGGGGTCATACTAGATGATCTTTCGAGGTCACTTCCAACCCTGAACATTCTGTGATCCTGTGAAAAATGTCAAGTCAAATCCACCTGTGTATGTTGCTTCCTTGGTAGACAGGAAGGCAGGCCTCTCCCATCCCTCAGCCCTCCACCCTGCATTTCTGTTATCATTTTTTTCTGGATGTCTTATATTCAGGTTAAGGGGCTTCTGAAATCTCTGTGCACCCATTAACTTATATGTAGTATGTATGTGTACACATACAGGGACTCCAGGGACAAGTGCTTTCCACCATTTCCATCAACCCTCTCCCTTCTAGTTTTGCTGGTTGTTTTTTACTTCCTCTTGCTGTGCCTTGTCTTAAATTAAACCATAAGCCTGTCCTCGCAGGAGATGTCTTTCACTGTGGGTTGTTTGGAGGGATTTTGCAGAGAAACTGGAGCAGCAGATAGAGCTCTCCAGGCACTATTGAAATAATAATGAAGTAGTTTTACCAAGGTGGGACTGGAAAGCATTGTCGCCTGGGTCTGAATTCTGCTTGTCCCTGGAAATGGCTTAGGTAATAAGGTAGCTGGTTTAAAATTGCTGGGGGTATCCCACAGGATTCTGCTTTGACTCTGATTTCCATTTGCAGCACATGTTCTGTCATTTGGCCAGCACCATCCACCCGTGTGAGCTAATTTAAGGTTGCTAAACAAATGACACAGAACATACATCTTTTATATTTGATCTCTGCACTGGTGAGTTGTCTGACTGATGGTTAATCTCAACTTGTAATAGGATTTGCCTACACTCCTCCAAGAGTGAGATATTGGTCTTCTATAAAACAATAGCTCAGGGGAAAGTGTGCCTGGGGGGAAGCTGAGAGAGTTAATTTGTAATTTTTTGGCTTCTTGTATTCATAGATTGGATCCGGTGCTACTGCCTCTGTGGAGAACAACAGGGTCATCAAAACAAGAAGCATGGCTGTCAAAGGGGACAGCAGCTGCCAGGTTCACGGTCAGTCCTGCATGACAGCAGGGTGAGGAGCTGGCTGCCCACAGGCAGTATGGGGTTGGCTGGGCTCAGCACTCATTCAGGTCCGTGAGGGATCTGCACCTATCCTTAGCATGGGGCTGAGTTCATTGGCTGGCCAGCCCCATGCTTCACCTTCTGCCTTCATTTGTACACATCAGAGTGTTGACTTGGAGACTGTGTCTAGTCTGGGGCATTTTTTTTTGAGCCTATACTCACTTGGTCAACAACAGTGCTCAGACAGCCCGCTATCAAGTGTTACCGATGTTCTGCCCTCAGGGCAAGCTCCAGTTTCCAAAATGATGTTCCCAATCTGTGCCCTGGTCTGCTGACCATCAGTCCACCAGACATCCTGCTGCATTTTTTCTGCTTAATCGCCTCGTGCCAGCTTGGCCTCTATGAGGTGTGGCAGGAACAGCCCAGGTACCATGCTCTGCCAGGCACACACTCAGAGCAACCCACCTTTACCTGCTCTAAGGTGGGACAAGGTGATTGCTGGACACACACCCACACACACACCCCCCAGAGGAAAACAAAGGTACTGGCACTGGCAGGCAGCAGAGCCTGGTCCTGGCAGAGTGGGCAGAAGAGGGAGCTGACAAGCACTGGCTGCACCCCCTGAGCTCCTCCCAGCACACCCTGAGGGAGGCAAGAGCACTGCAAAACCATGGAGACCATGAAGACTCAATGCTTCTGATTGTATAACAATTTGTTTTGACACTTTAATTGCTATGGTCACATAGCTTTCAGCCCACATTTGCACGTGAAGGACTACAAAAAGAAGATATGAACATAGATGTCCCCAGTAGACAACTCACGGGGGCAAAACATTCACCTTGTCCTGCAACAACAGCAAATAAAGACAGAAAAGCTCACAGGCAATGCGAGAGAGTGCCCTAGAATGATGCTGTGTTTTCTGCTTGATGTGGGTTTAGGGTAGGTGTTAATTGCACACTTTAGAAGGTTTGTTCAAGTTTTTAATAGCATAATACCATGCCAGCATGAAATTTGAGATTGGTTACTCTTTTCTTCTGCAGGTCAGCAAGTAACTTCTGATGTGTTAGACAAGAGCCAGATGGTGCAGTAGCAGTGAGGTCTGTGTCCCATCCCACCTTTCCTGAAGTGCTCTCTGCTTTGGTTAAAGGGTAAGGTGCCAGTTGTGGTTGGGTTTAGGTCCTGACTCATTGACATGGAAGTTCCTCAGGGCTGGATGCTTGTTGTATATTAACTAACCTGTACTATGGAAGAAAGGTCATCTACGCAACCTGGAGAAAAAAAACAAACCACCATCAGAAGAACCACTGAGTCATCCATGCTATGTATTTCAGACCTGACCTGACCCAGTTTTCTGTGGAATTGTGTTTCTACACCAAGCAGTATCACCCCACAGGGTGAAGTGCTGGTACAAATGATGCCATTGTGCTACACTTGGGAGATTTATTAGCAAGATCCACATTACAAGGCCTGGATCTGGTCATCATCTGATTGTTTCTGAATATACTTTCAAGTAAGTTCATCTCAAATATAGTGCTGTGCCTTTTGGGTTTGCTTTGGTGTAGTATGACATTCAGGATTCCTTTACAGGCAACTGTGCAGAGCAGGAAAATCTATGTGAAATGCTTCCTACTGGAGTCACCATCTGGCCAATATTCATCTTGTTTAGTGAAATACCAAGATATCCATAGAACGCAGGTGTTAATGCAGATCATAAGGCACAAGTGACCACAGTAATAAACCAACATGCAATGAAATGTAATTAACGCACCTGGTGCTTGGGTTTGAAAATAATTTCCGTGCCTTTTTATTTTCCCTGTACACTGATGTGCATTTTAATATTTGGAACTTCAATCGTCACTTTACAACTAGCCCTTTAATCATATTAAGTCCCTTAAAAAGTGAACTATAATGTTTGCTAATAAATAGCATTTCATAATTTAATTAGGAGGAGGGAAAGAAGTGGAAGCACACATGAAACTATACGCTGCTTAGTAACATTTCTGTGGCATGAAAAAGACTATTGTCCTGTTTCTGTCAGTCTGGTTCTGTTGCTGGCAAAGGTTTGTTTTCAGTCATGTAATCCTTGTTGATATGTTCCAAATACTTTTGAACCAGCTGGAACAAGTGAAAAGATCCCAGGCAAGAAAATAAATGATTAAGCTTTATACCACTGCATTTGACAGTGTGTTTTTAATCTCACCTCTGACCTGCATCAGTAACAAATGCATTTTTGTAAGGTTAAAAACCCCCAGGACGACATTTGTTCACAGCAGACCAAAGAAAACAACCCAACATGGGAAATGTAGGTTTTTGTGTGTGTTTGTTGGTTCCAGAAAATCACATTATTTTCAAATGTCCTTTCAGAGCATAGATCTCATCTGACCTTGTTAGTCAGCTGACAAAACCCTAGCAGACAGGGCATGTGCAGGGGAAAGGGAGAGGTCAAAAAGTCAAAGACAAGGGTCACGGGTAATTTTTATTTTTGCATGGGTATTTCTCAAGGGTGGTTTGAAGGGTGTGAGGAACATAAATCTACATGGGGATACTCATACGCTGACAGAGAGGGACAGTCCCATCAAGTGACTTCCCAATCTGGTGCTATTTAATAAGGATTCAGAGCGTGTTTAGCTCCCCAGTGAGACATCTGCTGCTGAGACTTATATTGCTCAATCCCTTCCCTCAGACTCAACATGGGTACAGACCACTCTGTGTTTTGCCACCGGTGGTCAGTGCTAAGCCATTGTAAATGAGGTGCCAACAGGCCAGGGCCACCGGCAAGAGGGCAGCCACCACTGGCCAGGCATGGTGTGTCTACTCCACCACCCTTACAGTCTCCGTCTACATTTTTACCTTCAACAATGCAACATACCTGCAAAAAAGGCTTTGGCTCCCAGTCGGCAAGGACAGGCTGATGACAGTCACAGACAAATGACAAAATACCATGTCATGCAGCTGAGGGGGCAACAAGGCCCTCTCCAGCATCCCCATCTTCCATGAGACAAAGGAAACCATGAGAAGGATGATCCACGCCGATGCATGCTGTCACATTTTATTGTGTTCAGACACAGACAAAGAAATCAAGGAATACTTGCTGACCCCAGCTTCTCTTACCGGCTTCCTTGCAACACTGCTTCCTTGGCAAACCCTGGGAGAAGGGCAGGGGTTACAGTGGGGTGGGAGCATGGGGAGTGACAAGGAACGAGTCCATTCACCAGGCTTAGCAGGGCTGCAGAAGGGCTGATGGCGATGTCCATTCCTGTTCTTGTCTGTTCCAGTGTCTCTGCAATCCCTTCAATGCTCTGGCTTGATTTTAGGAGAGAAACTACATAGGCTGGTCCTTGATGCTTCCTGAACTGTCTTACAGTCACCATATCCTACAAATAGGTCCCCTCGGGCAGCTGACTCTATTATAATGGAGTACCAGCACCAGACAAAACATGTGCAACCCTCGAACCAAACCCTCACTGAGAGAACTGGCCATTGCAAGCAGTACTAAACAGGCTCTCCTGAACCCCAGCCCTTGTAACAACTAAGGCAAAATCAACAGTCTAATTTTTCACTACTTGACCTAAGTCAGCTTTTGAACCCAGGCCCACAGAGGTGAAAGGTTAATGTATTAAGATGTCTGCTTTTCAATTAATCCCTAAATCCTGGTCAGATTTACATACTATTGGAAGATTTTAAATTGCATGTGATTTATGAGATGCCTTTTTTAAGTTCAGATTTCCTTTACAGATTGTCACCAGGGCAATAAGGATAATTACTATACAGATTTATTGTTGGGATGGAAATCTTAATTTCCCAAATAATGTGCACCTGCCTATCCTGACACAGTGGCCACAATAAGCATCCAAATTGTTAAACCCGAGATCCCTTTATTTCTAACATGCCTGAAATCAGTTGTACTGAGACAGATTATGAGCTTGACAACCTGATTCAAAGAAATCCTTCCACCAATGCAGAAATGCAATAAACTTGTTGAAACTGAAGTAATACACCGTTGCAGCATAAAGATTTTTTTTTTTTTTCTGATGGATAATACTGTATAAATATACCCTTGGGAGGAAGCTCATGGTCTTAAAAAGGAAGACCTTGATGTTGGAGAGACAGAAGGATATGCGAAGGCATGTCAGAAGCTATGGGAGCAGACAGGCTAGTCTATCTACAGGTGGACTTCCCGTGTGGATTGGAAAGGAAACCTGAAGCCTCGGGTACACAGATTTTTTTAATTGCTTTTTAGTGCATTGAAGAGTCCTCTGGTGCTCTGAAAACTTCCTTGAAGCCCCCACTTCCGTCAGGCAGAGCATAAATAACAGTCAGGCCCAGTCGCCCAGGAAAAACCACAGTGCCATCATCACAACCACTGAAGAAAAGTCTGGGGAAGCTCTTCTTTTACAGGGTAAGTAATCAATCCTTTCAGCTAACAGAAAGGGCTGGTTTGTAGGCTGAAGGATGACACCTCAGTCAATAAAGTGAACTCATGCACTCTGTGTTAAGCCATGAAGAAGAGGGCCACTTACCAATAAAAGACTAAATCTCTGAGATTTTTTACTGGTACAAAGCCATTTACCTGGCTGTCAAACAATGGACATGAATCATGCCCTGTGTTCACGATTCATGGTTGCTCAGTAGGCTGAGCACCCCAGCTATTTCAAGCTTGATATCAAGTAGATGTAGCAAATTTCAGTGGCTTCCCACCCAAATGGGTTTAAACCAGCAATGTAGAAGGGTAGAGTCTTTCTCCAGCCCCTGGCTTCTCAGAGCAGCTTTATGCTGTTATGATTGGTCCCAAAAGATGCAGGACAAACTTTGCTCATGATGCCTTTGCAGAAATCTATCAGCTGAGTTGTTACTGTTGAATATGTTTAAAAAGTGTAATGCCTAGAAAAAACTTTCATCCACAACAATTTGAAGAGTAAGGAGAATCTCATTCCTTTTTTCTTTCTCAGCAGACCCAGTTCTTTATGCATAAATATTGTGTTCGAAGTATTTGGAAGAGAGGGTGAAGAGCAAGGAGAAATTGCCAGTACCCTAGCACCATCAATTGCTGTCAGCTCTGCTCTGGGAATAGCGTGTAGCTGTTAATTGCTGCTGCAGATCCAGCAGATGGTGCGTAAGACACCGTATTTAATGGAGCCCCTCAAAAAGACTGGCATCTGTTTGTTTAATTTCTTGGCAACAAAACGACAGATTTAAAAAACAAACAAACTGAATTGGATATTTAGATATGGATGTGCCCCTAACAGATTATAAATGTTTAAAATAAATAGGTCAAATGAAGGAAAATATCAATTGACACATTTGAGAAGTAAGCCAAACTTTTAGACATTGTCTCCTGTAAAGATTAGATTTTCAACATACGGCAATGAAACTCCTTAAAGAGGCTTTTAAATGAAACATTAACACTATGCTTTTGCTACAGATTTGTCTAAGTGTTTGTAGAACTGTTACAAACACTAATGCAGAAACCAATCCACTCTGCCTGTCTTACTCTCTCACATACACCCTCAGGTTAAAATATGATCTCGAGATTTAGACACTTGAATCACATGCAATCCTACATTTAAAAACAGCAACAGAAACCAAGTCAGAAAGCATCTGCAGTCCCTCTCTTTAACAGCTGGGACAAGCAACTCTGATTAGATATTGCTATGTCTATTGCTGCCAGAGCTCCAATATTAACACAAGTCCCCATATTCTTGGAAATCCATCATAGCAGAAGTTGCCATAGCAGAATGTGTCATGGATCCATCCATAATAGGGTATTGCATTGTCTCTAACAGTGGTCAGACCTGGATGCTTTGCACAAGAACATAAATGTCCTCTCTATCCTAACAGCTGTCTATGCAATGCTGTACTATGAGAAATCCATCCTAGCCCCACTTGGTGAGTGCACAGCCTCCCAAAGCATGACAGTGGATGACTCTATGAATATCTCCTCCATGCATACTTTTTTGGGGAAGTCTTCTGCACCATTTGTCAGATTTCAGACATGGTTTGTATTTTCACTCTTTTAAAACAGAATTCAGATAGCATGCTCAAGTTGAGAAACAGCCCATGTGGCCTCTCTGTTTCCAGCTGCTGCTCCAAAAAAGTGCTGCTGCTCACTTTTTCCTACCAGCTAACTGCCATGTTCACTGCTGCAGGCTAGACAGAGTCTGCCTGTCTGTGCCAGAAAGCTTTTCCCTTGGACATTTTTCCAGATCACAGCTGTTGAGAGGCTGTGCCACCTAGGCGCATGTCTGCTTGGCTGCGTTGGGACTGCGCGTTGGCAGGAACCGCGGGCATCAGCCCACAGCTGCCGATATCTCTGTGTTGCTTAAGCGTGTCCACTCTGGCAGGTTTTGCTGATGGCTGTATGTTGGCTCAAGTTGCGTTATGGCTTTTTTCAGGGGCTGATTTAGTTTCAGACAGTAGAGATGTATGTGTTGTTCACCCAAAATCAAGTCTGGTGTAGATGTGCACAAATCTGTGCCTCCCTCAGAAGAGCTTTCTCGGGCAAGTACCATTTGACTTCCACTGCAATTTTTACAGGTGAAAAAGCCCAATGAAAATATTTAATCTGTGTGGCTCTGTACTGCCAGTGAGTGCTGACCTTGTGCTATAAGGCATTGAGTGATGTCTTCCCTAAGTTTCCTTGAGCAGGGAGAGTGTTACACCCCCTCACTCTGCCCCTACCATGGTACCTACCTGGACACACAGTCCCCTCCTCAGCCTGTCCTCAACCCTTCTTGCACAGATGCTAGCTTCATTCATTCTGCACGCACATGAATGAGGAAGTAAAAGGAAAAGAGCAGTGTCATAAACCAACCATTAATATTTTACCCTGGTGTTTGTATTCTTCAGGGAGACATATATCTAAATATAACCATTGGCTGTAGTCTAATCAACATTTTTAAAGCTCTTTATTGAGGACATATATATCTTTCACTTTTTTTTGGTTGGTTGGTTGGGGTTATTTTTGTTTTGTTTAGTTGATCATATGGTGTGTACACCTTGGTAATGTTTAGTCAGTTATGATGGAGCAAAACTCCCTCTGTTTCCTTATCTGTGAATAGGGAATAGTAACATGCAGGTAATATTAACATCGTTTCTTTTCTCACTCTCCAAGATAAAAAACAAGAGCTATCTAGTCTTACTATTATAATTTCAGCATCTTATATTCTCTGTCTGACACAAGCCTAAGACTGTTAAAAATGCAATAGTACTCTTATTTCAGATGAGGTTTTTTTCTGATTACAATTTTAATCAGATGAATGGAAGATTAAATGTCTATGTGATAGGACATTGCATAACATCTGGGTTTTTTCCCCTGGATTACTCTTAATAGAACCTATATAAACCTGTTCTTTTTAAAGGTTTGTTTTTTTTTTTTTTTTTTCTGTTAGAAGCTGCTAGGCAGACACTTCCCCATACACTGGGTTGATACTTGATTTCACAAATGAGGTCCGTACCATCTTGATCAAACAGAGACACTCCTCTGACAAGAAAAGCATCCTGTAGTGAAGCAGGACATATGGAATAGAGCCAATTCTATTGAAACTAAAATAAGCATAAAGAGGCCTCAAAAGAGATAATTTAAATGCCTCTTATGGCTCTCACCACATATCACATGTCTGGCCTATAAAAGCTTAAACTGGAAAAATCTGCTACTCTACTTACCTTGAAAAAAGGAAAAAAACCCACCACCTCTGTAATATTCTTAATTAAAAGATAAGGAAATGTTCCTCCTAAATACTCACACTTTGCACTTATTTATGACAGTTCTGTAAAGGACCTGAAAAAAAGAAGATGAGGACTCTTATCTACACTGGCCCAGTGAGCCTGTGTAGGATGAGGAATGTAACACCGTTGTCTGTTGTAAAGCTCTTAACTTCCCCTAGGCATCCAGCGTGGTGTACTGGGACAGGCTGCTTTCCCACCCCTGGTTCCTGTGGCAGCTTCACCTCTGCCTGAGTGTCATCATCTTCCGTGGCTATTTCATGACTATAGGAAAATACTAAATACTGAAAATGCTTCTATCATCCTTTTTTTCCATAGCTCTTCTGCATGAAGTATACAGCCATTGGAATATGGATGTTAAGGTTAGCTTAAAAAATATCACCAGAGAGTGTTAAAAGAAAGACTTTAACATGTCAGTCACTTCATCTCCATTCTGTAGCACAGTCTTCCAGCGTGACTGATTAACCTTGCAATTTTAATATGGGCAAATACTTAGTGGTGTGTGAATGACAAAATTTCATGTACCAAATATAACCTGTGTATCACCATGGAGATGGGAACAGGTAGGCAAGTTTGCCTGACAAACTGTCTAAGATTTGCACTTTCCCAGCCAGTGTACATTCTATTTGCTACATCAGCTTCAGCAGATCTCTCTTGTGATTTTTCTCCAAAGATGTCCTCCACAGCATTTGTGCCTTTCCTGTGCTGGCAGCTCCCTTTATAGAGCTTTCTGTGCTCATTCACAAAAGTCGACTGGGTAGAGAGGTCCTGTTTCCTATTTTAGGGCAGATTCATATTTTAATGTTTTTGGTGAGTCTTGAATGAGACACCATTGCTTTATGCTTTTTATTTTGGTTTTCCTTCACTGTCCTATTGAAAGGGAAAACCAGGATCCAAGACCTTCTATCATTCTTGATGGTGTTTTTAATATCTAGTCATTTATTACGCCTGACAGGTGATCCTTTCCTTTTACAGACAGAGTATTTTTGATATGTCATTCTTCTTAGGGGAAGAAAATCAAGTAAATAATACTACTGCATTTCTTATCCTTCTTTTTGTTTTTAAAGGCAGTTTACTTTCTCCATGCTGACTTCAATTTTTTCAGTGCAGATTGAAATTAATAGTGAATGCTAGATTCCTTTTCTGTATCACTCTGAATACTTTTTCCTATGATTTCTCAGTTACTTTTCTGCTTTTGAAGTGCTACATATAGGAGAACCACAACATGGTGCAGCACTGGAGTAGAGAACAGCACCCCACTTTTTCCCAAGGAGGACAAGGCTGTGCCACAATGGAGCAGTCTGTTGAGCTCCAGGAATGACTACCAGCACCAGCAGCAGTTGGAGATGTTTTCAGGCAAAAGCAACCTGCTTCCTAAAACATTCAGCCAGATCTTCACCTCAACAGCGGTACCTTTGGGATCTGTGGCTGCAGGGGGAAGGATGTAGCAAAGGAACTGCAGCCAGAGGTAAGACTGCAAGTGTCACACATGGTGTCAGAGGTCATGGGCATGTGATTAGCAACAGCGCCTGCAAGAGCAGAGAGAAAATATTTCTAAAATGTTGTATAAATATGTCTGTATTATGGGGAAGAACAATAGGAATTTAGATAGGTGTTTGGTCATCTGCACGAAAATAAAAGTGACTTCCAAGGGGATTAGTGTTTCTGTACACACAAAGCCTCAGACTCATTGAAATCAATACCCTCAAAGCTCTTTGCCATCTCTGAAGTCCAAGTCTTCAAATTAGTTTGACACATTTTGTCAGAGTAAAAAAACCCAGCCAACTGAAGAAACCCCAAGCGCCTATGCTCACTATTTGGAGGAGTATGTCAGCATTTCACACAAGCACTACTTAAATGAGGTTCAGCAGTCTCCAGTTTCACAATCTTTTAAAAAATATGTTTTTATTGCACTTGAGATAAAGAGAAGTTGGTATATGAAAACCAAAGTAATGCACACCTCAAAAGATAACAGAAGTTCATTACACTATAAAGGCTTTCAGCATATGTGAATGCTTATTTTATCTGAACACATTAGCATAGTTATTAGTCAGTCTGAATGATTAAACCTCCCTCTCATCCACCTAATCTGCATTATAAACGAATATACTAAAGAGCGAGGCATTTTGTTGGTAAAGCACTCAGACAGAGTTTGTTTCTGGGCCTGACTTTGACCTCTTGAGCTGGCCTGGGCTGCTGACTTTGCCTTTGTCTGTATCTCAGACTGATGAATAATATTGACTCATCTTAACAAATGCATCAGTATCCAATTAATATCAATATCCAAGTAATATCAATATCCAATCAATATCCATTAAAATCCTAGCAATACCTTAATCTGTTTCAGTCTTACAGTAGCATTTTCCAAATTTTAAAGTGTTTATTTTCATACAAAACCCCATTAATGATGTTGAAAGAAAAGGGAGAACTTGTCAGCCAATGGATTTTGATATTGGAGAGATAGTAAATTATAACAGCTTTAAACCTGCTCTCAAATTTGTGGTATTAACGTGCCTTTCTTTTTGTCTTCTGAGTGAAGAGGAAGGGCAAAGATCCCTGTTGCAGCAGTGGTAGCTTCTGTGACTTACGACATTCTCTCCTACACCTGTCTGTCTGTCCATTTCTCTTCAGCAGAAATGGCTAGGAAAGGAATAACTCATAGTATGTTTGAAAGGAAAATGAATAAAATTTAGGTTTGAATTGTTCAAAGTGTATTTTGTTATGGCCTTGAATGACGACCAAGTTCTGCTCCCCAGTCCTTCCCTTCCTGTCTCTTAAGCATCATGCCCTGCTGCTGTGGCGATCTGTGGGAGTCTGGAGATCAGTGTGGCTGCACAAAAGTAACATGACTGTCGTTTTCCCAGAAGTGATGGGATGGTCTTTAGATTTGCCCGTACTCCACAGCAAGTCCATAAGCCTTTGTCACAAACCACCCATGAAGAACAAAGAGAACTCAAGTGCTCCTATGGCATCTTGGACAGAGGGGCTGGCACTGGGAGCTCTGCATGCCCTTCCCAAGAGAGCTGCCCACTAATAAAATTTCCTCACGGAGGGGGTAAGCCTTCCTGTTGCTTTTGGCTGTTCTGAGCCTCAGAAAGGTGATTCTTGGCCTCTTTTGAATGTTACTTATTGCTTGGGACCTTACATATGATTATTTTTTGATACAGACTAACCAAATCTGTGCTACTACATGCAATAGAAAAAGAAGCCCTTCTTGACCTTGATATGAAGGGCTAAAAATGGACAGTGACAGTTTGCTCAAGTAGGGTGGGGCTGGCATGAATAAATAGTTGAATTCCCCTGGAAGTCAATGGCATAGAGAATGAAAAAGAATCTCACCAGATGATTGTGTAAAGATCATCTCTGATTTGGTCGTATTTACATGAAGCCTTGCTCCAGTGAAATAATGCTCTAGGACTTCTTCGGGCATTGAACAGAGATTTGTGTTTTACTGAGATAAAGCAGGATGTCATCTGTGAAAAGAGCAATTTATGTCCTTTGTCATGGATTGTGACGCCTCAAATCTCTGGAGACTTTCTGAGAGCTATTGTTAGCGGTTCAGTGGACAGAGCAATCAGAGGAGGTGACAAAGGACACACTTGCCTTCTGCATCTCTAAGGGAAAAGTCATTCAAATAAAGGAGTCTCCAAGAGTCATTCAAATAAATGAATGCACACCCTCTAGCTTTCTGCAGGCTTAATGAACCTTATTCACCAGAAGCAGAGCCTTGTTGTCAAGCCTCTGTCTTGAGAGGGAGAAGGAGAATGTTGAAGGAGGTTGGTCCATCGGTTTTGTTTTCTCTGAAGAAGCTAAAAGAAAATTTTCTGCCCTTGCCTGGGACTGTGCAAGCCACACACTCCTTGTGCAGCAACCTACTTGCTCTGCTGGTTCAGGCTTTTCTATTTTTCCTGGGATTCTGATTTGATTTCAAACAAACATGTGCTTCTTTGCTGAAATATGGGTTTCATGCAGTCCTGAGGAAATTATAATTTTAGTAGAGCCTCTTCACTTCTTCGTTACATCTCTGTCATATATTTTATATGAAGAGAGCAACTCTGTGCATAACGTAATTTCAAAAGCTGTCAAGTTCCAGAAGTGTCTAAATTGTTATGTGGATTGGAAGCCATATCACACGCTTGTGGGTTTTTTGTTTTGTGGGTTGTTTTTTTTGGTTGTGGGATTTTGCTTGTTTGTTAGGTTTGGTTTTGTTTTTTTTGTTTTTTTTTTAAGTTTACATTCTCCTCCGTAAGACAGGAAAGCAAAGCAGCTACTCAGCTTCAGGCATTGAGTCATCCACAGAACCTTTGATGTGCAGCCCCCTTGCCTCCATGTACAGTCATGTGCTCACATAACTCTCCCTAACTGTAGGAAACAAAAAGGAAAATGTTAAATTGGGTAATATTTATCACAATCATTTTGCAAGAGCAAGAGACAAACTATCGGTCTGTTAAGAAACGTGGCCTTTTTATAGTCAACTAGGATTATCCATTTGTGTGAATTACAAAAATGTTAGGAAGATAAAGTAGGGTAAAACTTTATAAAGGGGTATATATCCAGCAGAGATGATGACTGAAGGCCTTGGAATCTGAAGAAATGCCAATTCATCAAAGCTTTGTCTTTTTTTTTATCTCTTCATTTTGCGGATTTCATGGAAATAATTGAGTTTTCTGCTATTGGCTCAAGAGTCTGATATAGGCATGATTTAAAAGAAGGAGTTTATTAAATATCTCACCATTTAATATCTAGATAATTTTATCCTATAAAATCCTATGCAGCAAGTAATTTAAATTGGTACCCTATTTACGGCAGACAAAACTGCTCACTACCATCTGCTTCGCAGTTCTAATAGATGAAGTGTTAACTGCGTGTTGCATGAAATTCATTGCGACTAGGTTAATTAAATGGCTGTGCTTCACTTCCTGCACTCTGGTAATAAGATGACAACCTCATCTGAATTTATTAACCCTTGCCACTTCCAGTACTATTATCACCCACTCAAGAACCTTTGGTCAACAGAAATGAAATAAATCACAATAACAGGAGACGTAACCATATTGGCTAACAAAATAGGTATTGATTAGCATCTTCTATAGCAGATATGTCAATCTGGTCGGATGTTATCTTCACAAAGGTCATTGAGATCTGTTGGAGTATTAGTAATAGAAGTAAATGATGATGTAGTAGGTTATTGGAGAACACCCAAAATCTAATCTTTGCCACTAAACAGCCTAAATGACAGCTTCACCATAGGAAGCTGGAGAGGCCTTTGAAGTCTTCAGCTTTCTATTCTAGAAAGCAGACATTAAATACCTTCCTACAGCAAAGGACTTTACAGAGGGCTGAAAGCCAAACCTCTGAGTGTCCCTCCAGCCAGAGGCATTTCTGTCCTCTCCAACGAGGGAGCACAGGGTAAATTGCTCCATCTGGGTCTGTGCCCCAGGCAGCCCAGCATTGGTACAAGCCTTAGTGACAGCAGACACAAACACACTTCTTAGCTACAGCCACATCAATGCAAACTATTCATAGATGGGACTGGACAGGCGCATGGTGAGGAAGGACTGGACAGAGGCATCCCCAGGTGCCAGCTCTTGAAGTCAGCCTCTTCTCCATCAATTCCACTCTTTAAATGTTTTAAAAAGTTCATTTTAGGCAAGTACATACAAAGTCCACTTGTTGCTTGGTGCTACTGAGATTTGCCAGGAGGGATCAACACTGTGCATCAAAGCCATCTGCTTCTTGCCCATCAGGTGTTGAAGAATTTCTGGATACCAACACTAAAGATCCTTCAAACATCCCCACCTTCTGGTCATCCCCACTGATCCCATCATTGTACTGTGGTTGTAGGTTGTCCTCTCTGCCTTGTCACCCAGTTACTAATTCTGGAAACAGCTCCTCTGTCATGTTCAGCCCCTGAGGTCTAAGAAGGCTCCAGACACTGCCATTGAGGGTGTTTTTATGTGGTCTAGTGGGGAAAGTCATGTGGCAACCTCCTTCTATGCTTCAAAGTGGTGGGATGTGTTCCAGCTTCAGTTCAGAAGTTCAGCTGTGCCAAACTGCTTCAACCAGTCTGTGCATTATCGTGCTGGCACTGGGCTTTTCCTTTCAGGGATGTAGATACAATTTATTTTAAAAAACAACAGAAAAGTTTTCATTTACACAGAGATAGCTGTAGTTAGAAATAAATTCATAGAATAAAGCAGAATTCATAACTCTACACTCAAGAAAAGTATCTTTCTGAACTTGTCCTAGTAGTCAAGAGGCTGCCAAACTTCTCCCCTTCCCACAACCAGCTCCCAATGCCTGCCCCTGCCCCAGACATGAAGCAAACCAGCAGAATCAAAGCACCTTGCCTTGTATGGTTTCACCTGTACTGGGAATTAGAAGATCAGCTGATTAATTTCCTAGATGCTGTAAGTCTGAGCCCAGCATCAGCAACAGTGCAACCAGATTCACCAAAAGGCCCCTGCCCCTGCCCAGAGCAGGAGGAGCAATAGCAAAGCTCCATCAGGCAGTGGGCAGGACAGACGGTGTAGCTGGAACTGAATGAAACTGTTCCTGTGGATGTGATCTACCTGTGACTAGGAATGGAGAAGACATAGTTAATCGCTACCTGTGAATATTCAGACTTCCAACCATTTATTTTGCCTGTTTATTCTTATCAATGAATGTTAAATTATTTAAAACCAGTCAATTATTATTATGAAAAATAGCCTATTTATCAATCTTTGCCTTTTGGTATTTATTTAGACTCCAGTTTTTACCAGGATACCTTCTTAGATGTGAAGTTGCCTGAAAGTATTATTGCAGTGTTGTTCAGTTTTCAATTCCGCTCAAAGAAACTCTTACCTTGTACAAGGAAGTAACATTTCAGTCAAGTACTATCCATGTGCTTTAAAAGACTTGGTATAAAACTGCTGTAGATTCCAGAATCACTTTTCTGTTATGGGTCTCCCTATACAGTCCCTCTACACACTGCTCAAATGCTGCTAAACGTGCACTGTATTCTTGTGCAAAATGTGCATGTTAGACAGATGGTGTCATTCTAACCCATATTTAACCTTAAGGGTGAGATTTCATGCTCAGTGGAAGGCCCACGCACTAGCTGAAGCTGCTATAAACCCTATTTTGAGAGAATATATAGGAAATGGCCTCTATGGGGTTTGTGTGATTCTCCTGCAAGAGAGGTGGATGGTTTTTCACCATGATCATTTCCTTACAGAATTGCGAAACACAGGCAAAATGTCAAACGTTTGGCTCATCTTTGGGTGCACTTTGTTGATTAGGGCAGAAAATGTACATCTTCCCTGATTAAATGTTAACATCTCCACACATTTTCACAGTGTTGAAATATTTTCCATCTCAGAGGCAGCCAGACAATTTGCTGGGATACAGCCTCACATCTTCACTGGGGTGTGGATAGGGGGCTTCTTTTGACAGTGTGGCTCTTGCCGAAACATTGCCACCGTATCAGTTAAATTATAATACCTCTTTTTTTTTTTTTTTTCCCTCAGGCTAGACACAACATTCTGGATGATACATGGTTTGCATCTCCCACTGTTACTGGCAAGTTCAATACAGCAGAATGAAACAATTCAGTGGGAAGAAAATAGAAAATGAGATGCTCAATCAGAGGCCAGGAACTTGACCTTGAGGGTTCCTGGTCTAGAAACTACAGATGTGGGATGTGAACTGATGCAGGGGCACATGGAAGCTGTGTGTGTTCTAGCAACATCTTGACCCTATAATTTCATGTGCTGGAGATAATGGGGCATTTACCAAATGCTCCCCTTTGTGGCTTCATGTCCACAGGAGGACACCCAGGGCAGGGAGATGAGATATTGGCCAGACCCTCAGGCTGGGTGAGTGAAGGGTAGCTCCCTGTATCACTATGCTGCAAACTCGCCTCAGTGACAACAAATTGAATGAACCAGGCAGTTTTAATTTAGTTAGGAATAATTAAGGAATGGCTACCTTTGAGGAGCAAATAGTGGGTGATTAGTGCATTCATCAAAACCTCCATCGACTGGTTCAAGTTCCTGGTCTGAATCAGGCCAGGAGAAAATATACTTAGATAAAATTCCTATTTGCTCTTTATCTGTCCACAAGCTCTGGGCAAATTGCAACACCAGGGTGTTATGAACCCGAAGCTAAAGCAGATGGAAAGGAAATGAAACTCCGAGACAGTGAAATCTATTAAAATGAGAGATGTGGAGACACCATCCAAACCTCTTCCTGTCATTACCCACCCAGGCAGTCCCAGCACCTGCCTTCTGCTGCAATTGAGTGGCACACGACTGTACAAAGCACTTTGGGTATGGAGGGTAAAATCTCAAGCAATGAACACAGAGCTTTTGTTGAAAGCCCTGTAAGAGATCCAGTGATCCACGGCAGAAGCAAATTGTGGCCAGAACATTGACCCAGAGCTCTTCTCTATGATGATTTCTATTTAAAGAAAACAAAACATCATCCTTCCCCCACCCCCTCTGCTGGTGGATGGATTCTTGATGCTTGCTTTTCAGCTCAGCTGGTAGCTTTCATATTTAAAGCAAACTCTGTGCTGTGCTACTTGAGAATGTCTTCTCACCAGTTCTGGGGCCAGCAGGCTCCCTGCTGTTGGCAGCCTTCTCTCTCACCAGCACACTCAGTTGTTTGAAGGACAAGCTGATCTTTTATTTATATTTAATACAAGATGGAGAAGTTTAGTACCTGTGTTAAGCAAAAACTCCACAGCTTTAACTGTCGAACAACCACAGTTTCTTCAGAAGGCGAGCAATGTAATAGCCCTTCACATTGCAATGAGACAGGTAATTCGGCAGACGAGGCTCTGTGCCAGCAATTAAGTGCTGATGAAAGTGATGGCATATAAAAAAACACTGCTGACAATAAAAATAAACCAAGCCAGAGCAATTACTGTCACTGCTGTTTGTTTTAGTCTGGACTTCCTGGGGAAAATAAATCCTTAACTCTTCTGACACCACCAAAAATAGGAAGCTGGGTAATTTCCATTCACGCCTACCATGTATGGTACCACTCTCCCCATCCTCTGACAGCTGAGATGCTGTGAGGGATTTAGAGCTCCCTGATGATAATTTGGGAACACTGCATACAGGCATGGTTAATATGATGGTTAATGTATCAACAGAAGATTTTTGGGATTAAGAAACAAATAAAAAGCCCTAAGCTGTATTTTGAGAGATAAAGCAGCAATCTGGGTCATTTTGG
>VWZY01003204.1:913288-916342 GCA_013399075.1 Chloroceryle aenea
CAGTATCTTCAAACACAGTAAGCCACATGCACCCTTCTTTCCTTATGTAGATGCTGGTTCACCATGTTTAATTCCAGCGGAAGTGGATCTGACGTGGGCGGTCAGCCCCCTCCTTTACCAATGGCTTATGGAATTCACGTCCTGCACGAGAGTGGATATTTGCCCAACAAAACTCACAGTAATACTGCAGGCAAGTGACATTGGCACAAAAGAAAGGAGCAAACTTTCCACCGCATCGTGCACCCTGGCATTCGTCACACATCTGGTCATCCAACACATATGGCTTTACCTCCACCTGTTGAAGTAAACCAGAAACGGTTCTAGTTAATACCTATTCCTAGTTGAAGTTATCTGAGGGTATTCAGGTGTTTTTTTTCTGGTTTAAAACCCCCCACAAAAGTCTGGAATCAGACATATTAACACCTGTATCTAACTCACTCATCACTTTATTTCTCTACCATTTCTCAGCTACAGATCTGTCTGTAGAGTAAGCAGAACACTTCATGGCAGACCATTAAGAAGTGCACTATCTATGTAATAAATAGCTACACCAAAACCTCCTCTTAATTTATTCTGGAAGGATCTTCCTGGCAAATGATGATACAGAAGAAGGAGTAGGTGTAGAAAACAGGCGAACAAGCCCAAAAGACTCAAGTAAATCAACTTCCAAACGTTCCAAAACTTCCAACTTCCAACATCGAAATCTATACTGTTTAGCAAAAAATAACTGAACGTACAAGAATGTAACCATTTATACATTAACCTCTTCTAAAAATTAAGTCTCTGCACGTACTACTTTCGTATGCAAATTAAAAGTACTTCCTGCAGGCTGACACACAGGTCTTTTAGCACTCCTGTTCCCTGTCAATTCACTAAAATTTCTAAAATATGGTCAAATTTAGAGCTACAGATTTTGGTCATTCCCTTTGTGTGGCTTTCAGCTGTACAGTATTTCTGACAATACTTTTCAAGTATACAGACTGCTAGAAACACCTGTCTTACACAGCTTCTTTGTCCAAAACTCATCTGACTGCCAGAATGGAAAAGTGGCAGGAGTCCAGTGGTAAATTTGCATTATTTCTTTGCGTAACTGAACTGTTAGAGTCTGGGATCAGACAGGAAGAAGTACTTCTTAATAAAACACAAAATGAGTTGACTCCATCATTAAGGAATGTATTGTCTTCCACACTTTCCTCACTTTTGAAGATGTAGCAAAAAGGTTATTCTAGTTCATACTAAAAAACTCGCTGCTGTAAGAGGTTTTTCTGAGATACTATTACCTGAGAAGAATGCTACATACAGACCTTGACTTTTTGTACTATACCCAGACAGAATCTTTGAAATAGTAACTTCAAAATTTTATTTGCTTTCCTTTCTGTCTCCAGAGGAAAAATTTACACCTACAGCTACCCACCCGAAAGTTTTACAGCAGAATAGTCTTTGTGCTCTTAACCTTCAGAAGTAGAGGCCATACTTGACGTATTAAACAAATCTATGTTTGAGACAGAGTATGTTTCTTCCAGTGATCTACATTCAGTACAAGCTCTACTACTTATTTCACAACGACCTGCCTTATCACAAATTACACTCAAGCTTCCCAATAAACAGGTACCGTATGCAGTAACTGTCTGTGTCATTCAAAATTACTGAAAGCATGAAGCAGCATATATTTCAAGCTTCGGTGCATTAGTGCACGAAGATCAGTATGAGGATAACTTCAAATGTATTAGAGAAACACTTTTGGCCATGGAAGTACCACATGAAGTGCATTCAGACTGCTGGCATATGAAAGTTAACACTGAGGAATTGTTTGCAGCTGAAACTCTGAACAAGTTTCAAGGAAATTTCTGGAGCTGAGCTTTCATATATGATAAAACAGGATGAGGAGCACTCTACTGAAGAAAAACATCTGCTAGAGAAACTAAGCATATCTACAACTAAAAAGAACTGGAGAGAAGCTGCAGAGTACTTAGGTAAGGAAGAAGATCACAGACAACGTTTGTTAAGTAACTGTGACACTAAGATTTCCATTTAAGATAGGCAAAGTTATTGTGCAAAAAAATAAATGTGATAAATACTCTGAAGGATGAACAGGTGACCTGCAAAATTTAGCAATAAAAAAAATTCTACACAGACAAAACTGATTATTAAAAGAATGACCTACAGAACCTGGATGTAACTCGTATAGAAAGTCTATGCTAAAGTAAGAGGTAGCAGAACAGCTTGCCTCCAAGAGTTCACTGAAATATGTAATACACAGCTTTAATGGCAGCATATGTACACCCGTCAGATGAAGGCAGTACCTGAATCTTCCTCATTTACAAAAACAGTGGTTCACATAAAAATTGCTGCTCATCTAAAAAACAGCAGTAATACTAATTTCAGAGTATTTTTAGTGCCTGAAAAGGCATTAGTGTATTAACAATATAGAAAAAAGAAATATTTCTGAAAATAGCTTTGTTCATACTTTCAGGAACAGTTCAGAGTTAGTTTTCCCTAAAGAGACTGTTCTCCAGAAATAGTTGGGTTGTATAAAAATAGATAATCATATAAATAATATGGACTGATAATATGATTTAATTAGAAAAGATGATTAAAAAATTAAAAGCCTCTGAAATAAACAAAGAAGTTCATGAACCCTCCCCACCACAAGACTTACAGACAAATATATTAAAATACTTTGATTTGGCATTGCTGTTATTTTGCTAGTGAAGCACCTCAGCGGTAGCCCATATTCTAAAAATAATACAAAAATAAAAAAAAGGATACTAATAGAAATGCCAAAATTCCAGGTTTAAGAGAATTCTTGAGTCAAAAAATTTTTTCAAGAATTAGAGATGAAACACTAACAAAGAACACAAGTTATATCTATCAGACAGAAACCATGAGGAGTCAGGTATTTAAAGAAAAAAACCTAGATCTCTTTTCCCTCTTCCCCTCAACCTCTCCAGCCCACAAACACAGCTCTACAGGCACTAATTATACTTCTTTCTTCCTTCTCTTTTTTTTTTTAAGAGTGATTGAAGAAAATTTATAAAAACAGTAGTCAAATGA
>VWZY01003204.1:916454-959320 GCA_013399075.1 Chloroceryle aenea
CATGCCCAATGTTTTACTGGAAATTTACTACCCATCTCCCTTTAAGTATTTCAGTGTTATGTCACACCAACAAGTTATACACCTTTCTCTGCAAGCACCAAGCACTGCCATTTTAGAAGCCTGCTCAGCATTCAAAGAGCCCTTAAAATCTCCAGTGACCTATCAAAAAAATAAACAAAACCAAAAAACAAAACCCAAACCAACACATCACCCTACCTGGAAGTGAAGCTTTCATAGGTAAGCTCATGCCTTCCTTTCTCTCACGACATCTCATTGCCCATTTGCCATAAACTCCTCTACTGCAAAGGACACTCCCATGTGAAGGAGATGACCAAGATAAAAGTGTTCCTTTGTTTACAGGGTTCAAATACACGCGTCCCACCTTTGAGGGATAGCTAGTTTGGATAGGACCCAACCATCCACCTTTAATTTAAATGTTGGGTCACTTCACAGCCGAATGTACTATAGACGGTTCCTGAAACACACCTGATTCTGAAGCTAAATGACCGCATTTTGTATTTCTTTAGAGGGAGTTCTCTGTTCTGGTTCTTGATCTCATTTTGTCAAAAACACTTAGATGCAAGATAATTAATAGTTTTATGTCCTCTCACACAGGAGAAGTGTCAAGGCCATTTTCTTGTTACATGAGCAGCCAGAAGTTAAGAGCTCTTAGGCAAAGTCAGCTGCAAGTCACGAGGATGGGAATCCCAGCACTAAGATGTAGCTGTCACATTAGTTCACTACCCACTTTCAGCCCCACTCATCCTCTGGAAAGGACCTTGTTTGCAGATTTCAGGTCACTAGGCAACCAGTATCTGACAGAGAGATAGATGTAAACCTGTATTACTCTATCTGAAAGGAGAGAAGAACATGCTACCTCCCTACAGCAGACTTTTGTTAACTGTACTACTTTCTTTTTCTCATGTCTTTGGATCTGTAGAGGAGACTGGACCTTGAACTACTTTACTTACTCAACCCTTCTTCCTCCAATACCATTTATAAAAAGAAAAAAAAAAATCTATTAATACCAATGACTATCTGCAGCTCTTGATATAGAAACTAATGACACTTAAAACTGGCATAATTTAGATGCCAGTTTCCTTTGTTCCTCTTATATTTCCAATTAAGAGCAATGAAGTTGACTAGTCTTAATAAAAGTTAGTTTTGCTTTAGGTAGCAATAAGCATCTATAGCAACCAGAAATGTACATTGGTAAATACTAGGAAGTAGGAAGGATAAAGAAGGATAAGACATTTTGGATTTTAGATGTTGAGGTTGATTGATTTTCTGAAGTACTAGGCACTAACAATTATGGCTGAAATTGAGGGCAGCTGTAAATGAAAGCTAATCTGAAACCAATGAATACTAGAGTTTCCTATGAATAACAGAGGAATTAACACAGTATTTGGTTTCATTAGAACAAAGGAGAGAAAAAGATTTTCAAGCCTTTTGCCCATACAGAACAAAGCCAGGAACTTCAGAATGGAAAGAACATACAGTTTGACGTATGTCCAAGGAACGAACTACTGCTCTATGGAATGCATGTTGTTTGTTTGGAGGCATTCATTGTTTAACTCTTGGAGTTACAGGAATACTAAAAGAAATGTAGAAACTGGCATGAAAGCGAATCAAAGGCAATGTTACCACACCCTGAAAAGTTCCTGTATATATCAGCACTTGTATTTATTTAATTTCTGTGTAACTTACTCGTTTATCAATATCGCCATGCTGAAGTTGAACAAACCGAGCACTGATGGCAGCAATATAACTCTGCTGATTGGAAAAAGCAACACGGCCAGCACCTTTTGGGTATTTCAGCTCAGGGTCAGTATCAATTCCTGCGTAACAAACTCCACCATAGAGACGGTCCATGATCATGGCCAATTCCACTATTAAGAAACAAAATAATATTCATCTAAATATTCTAAAATGTTCATCTAAACATTCTTACAGTACAAAGTTGATATAATATTCTTGTATTTAAAAATGCTACAAAACTTTATTTTAATTCATTTTGCAACAGCTGATGTAGTATTAAGAATATGCAATATAAAACCATATTAAGTCAGCTATGAAATACTCAGTAGACAGATTTTTCACACTGTGCGAACATACATCCAAGGAACAATGGAATTGTAAGTCCTTGGAGGCCTTGATAACCTGGAACTGAAACTCCAGGGAAGTTTTCTTCAGGGGATTACAGCAAAAGGCTTTTTGGGCAAGCATGGAATGTAAGCTGTATAAAATAGATTCACATGCCACAGATTCCCTGGTACATGTTCCATATTCTTTGACTATCTTGATGCTCTATGGCCTGCTTAAATTTAAAGATGTAGTTCGCATCTTTTCATCAGTCACGCAGAGCTTGATTATCTCTACAAGTGCTACTCTTACCACAGATACTAAAGTTCATAGAAATAAAATTCTTGGATTTTACAGATCAAACATTTTAGTAATCCTCTAGTAATATTTTATACTGAATGCAATTCATTTAGGTAGAAAATACTAATTTTCCCAGAATTAGTATCTTCTGTATTAGGGAAAATATGTGTCAGTGGTCACCAATGTTCAGCAGTTGCTTGAAAAGTCTCCTACAGTTTTACTGCTTTTGTCAAGTTATGATTCTTATTTCACAGTGCCATAAAAGTTTCATTTTCACATCTACAGGGCATCCATTAAATTTATCAGAAGACAGTCATCTGGAGCATTCGGACTGAATTTAAAGAAAAATTAATCTGCAGTTGGAACATAAATATACAAACTGTGTTTATACTCATTTACAGAGAAAAGTACAGTCTTTAAAATAAAAGAAAATCTCTACCATTGCAGGCCCAAGACAGAAAAAAAAAAAGATTTTTTTATACACCAAATCACTTCTTCATTCTCCTACATCTTCTGTCTGAAAGCCCATCTTTCTGTAAGACTGAAATTTATTGAAGTATGGAAGAGTAACAAAATCAAGGAATCATTCTAATAGAAAATCGGATTTGAACCACTCTATGTTATGCTTCTACTTCCAATATTCACTTCAACCTACTTACTAGAAGGCCACTATAAAATGTAAAAGGCTACTGCAGCTGATCTCACAAAGCAGACTATCCAGATTGCAGAACACAGCTACAGAAACATTTAATTTTTCCTTTATGAACTCTGACAAGAGTCCTGCAATATCATATTGTGTTGCACCATACAAACTGTGCTAGCTCTCTGAATCTCTTCCTTTTTACTCTATTCCAACCCCTTCCAGCACTCCTCCATCACCTGTGGTTTTGCTTTGTTTATATGAGCAAGAGTAACTGCAGCCTGGTAGCAGCAGTAGAGTGGCTGATGTACAATGAGAAGCAAGTACAAATAGAGCTCCACATACTCACAAGAGCATGGCAGAGAGGCTTCCATAGCATAATTTTAAAAACAAACTCTTTCATAACATTGTTTACACTACAGTTTTGATAGTATGATCAAAATCCTTTCTACAGCATGTAAGTTTCCAGTAAATCTCTACAATGAACAGTGGTTTATGGTCAAAGCCAGATGAAAACACTTATTAGAGAAATGTAAGAATACACGAATATTGTACTGTGTTTATAACTATCATGACAAGTCTTCTACTTTTCATATGTATGCATCTTTATCCATAGATAGCTATACAAAAGCACACAAAAGTACTCATGCTTCAAAATATGTCAAATAATCTCCCACTTCTAAAAATAGCTACAGATTATACTCACCAGCTCTTAATGGTCTAGGGACCCCTCCAACAAAAATTGTTTTTCGAGGATCAAGTGGCTGGGAACCATCCATCACAAAGTCACTATCGCTTAGATTCCAGGGACGGATCTGAACCTATTAAAGTGGGAAAGGAAACAGCATGCTACTTCAAGTTTCACTACATCATGGATATATGTTCATCAGCCTAAACAATCATAACCCCATTAGCTCAGCATGCCTAGGTGCTCTGTTTTAATCCTATTAATTCAAAATACAACAATTTTAAAATCATCCAACTGTTCCAGATGTTAGCTCTGCCAACAGTGGTTTGCTTTTGATTATTTTCATCATCGTCATTTCAAACACAGCTTTAGATGGATGGTCCGCAGGCCATCTACTGTTCACTTACTGGCTTGTCCTTGATAGTAGGGCTGGAAACACACAGATAGAGCTTTCCGTCTTCTTCAATGCAGGCATCGATCAGGGCCTGAACAGAACTCTCTTCTTGGAACAGGAGGAATGCATAACCTGGAAAAGCAGCCAAATTAACTGATAGTTTTTCTCTTGTCTTTATTGTTCATAATCATCTTTGCCAGTGATTTTTCCATACATATGTGTTTACTCCCGAAGTAAAAGAAAGCCAAACCAATTATTTTTTATTAGTCATCCTTCTTGACTATGTACTACTTTGTCCATCAACAAGATCAGCAGAACTTCTATCTGTGAAATAATGGTCAAAAGATAACCACCAAGTAAAAGCAAACATGTCTACTCTGTTCTGTACTGGAAGTCTAGTCTAAGCCCAATTCATTGGCAGCAATGGACATTATACAATGAAAATCCGACTTGGCACAAAGGACTAATCTCTATTCTAGAGATTAGATCAAAGTACTTTGTTACGTAAGTGACCCACCAAACATCCCAAACGCTACAAAAATAGGAATTAAAATGCTTATTTAATGCTACAGTACAAACAGACAGTCAGACAGGCAAAGAACCTGAAATCTTAAAATACTTCAACAGTTACAGTATCATGATCTATCTATACAAGATTTGTTGACAGGTGCTCAATAGTACAATTAGGTTTGTAGTCTAAAATGAACTTTTAAAGGACCATAAATCCACATTTCTTTCTGAGTTTACTACCAAGTGTGGAATTTTAACACAAAGATATGTTTATTACTTGGGTGGAAAAATAAATTCTGAAGCAGCTGCACTGGAGTGGGCTTGGCAAGAGGGAGCACGGCTGCTTTACCAAGCCTTTTGGAAATGACACTGTATTTCTGAGAGAAGTGAGTTAACCACTGGCAATTTCTTATTGGAAACAGACAGCGTAGGTAATCAAGGCAAAGATGGTAAGGTGTGTCCTGAAAAGCATTAAAAGACTCAATGTGTTAAGAAGAATGTAAGATCTGAGAAGCAAATGCAAAACTGAGTTTAGATACATGGAAACAAACGTAGAATTTAAAGAAAAAGCTGTAAGGCTTACACTGGTCTTTCCAATAAATTGTATCTCATTTCTTACCCCTCATACTGTGGTCTTATCTCAGCTACCTAGAATGGACACGTGACAAGTTTTTATGTACTCTATATTTTTATGTAATTCTTACTTATTTTCTTAACAAATATGCTTCAGTGAATCTCCAGGCTTGGACTGGAGGATTTCCTTGTGAAGTCCATTCTTCACTGCTGAACAATATTTTTTAGTGACACCCTGTTTAACTTAAGCTTAATTAGTAATTTATTTAGATTCAAAAGTCTGTTTTAATGGGGTATCTTTCAGTATTTATCTTTGAATTTAAAATCTACATTATTACCCATGCAAAACTCACTCACAGAATTAGGGCATGTGCAGACTGGCATGGGTGAGACCAGACCTGTGTAACTGTCCTTACTCATGTGGATTCCAGGTCCACACATTTCTGTTTGAATGGAGATCTCAGTACAAGAATCATGGAAGTGCAAAAACTTGATTAAAGGGAGGGCTGAATGCACATGATATCGACTAAGGGATGAGACACACAAGACCCAAAGCCAGAAGTAAAATATTTGCCAGATGCTGGGCTTCCATCCATTCTTATTCAAAAGCAAATCAAGGATACTGACGTATAGCTCTTGAGAGAAAGACAGTCAGTATTTCCACATGACTGACCACCTGTATGTCTGAAGCTATTAATATGCTTAGCTGTGGCAGCTTGTAAAAGACAGACATTTCAAATACAAGTACTCAAAAGAACAATTGGGATTAAGATAGTGTACCTCACCTGAAATAAAAGGAAAGCAATACCAAAACTATACATTAATACTACTTTCTCAACATTATTTGCAAAATGTACTCATCCCCCTTATTTTAAGCATCAGACAGGCTTGTTTCATGAGTTTAGCTGTACTTCTCCTGCTCTGAAGACAGAACAAGTTAGGGTACAGTCTGTACTATGAAATTGGTCTGGCTGTAGTTTTGCTCCACAGATCTAGTCTCTCAGTGATTTATAACGTGTTTTAGTTTGCTCCCCAAATCTAACCTGGAGGAAAATAATCAGTTCTCTTGAAGAAAAATGGCTAGAGAAGATAATTTTCTCAGGTCCTATATTTTATAGCCATATACAGAGAGAGCAGCCCCTTCCACAGAATGCTAGACTAGCACAGTCTTACATAGAAACCACTCTCCATCATTTGCCCTGAACCAGGGTGCATTTCCTGGCACAAATCAACGATACTTTGCCATAGACTTCTCCAAGGAACACTAGTTACACAGACAAACAGCCTATATTCATTAGTTAAAAAGCGCTTGCAAAAGGAAATTACACTCCTATCTTAGGTATTTTAGACATAAATTAGGGCTCCTCTTGTTACTACAGCTATTACGTGCCAACAATTGTATGGCACAAACTTTATTCTTAAACGCCTTTCTGCTTTCTCAATATATGCTTTTATTGGATTATTTTTCACCTCGGCATCTGTAACTTGTGAACTATTGTGGATGCAAAGCTAGTGTAATAGTGATAAGTCATGTGCATAAGCATGATGAAAAATTTGAAGTGCCTAACTAGTCTTTTTGGAGTAGTAAATGGTGGGGAGGTAGGGTAAATAGTAGGAGGTGTTTAATACAACATAGCTTAGCTCCCTAGTTTCTTAGTTTTTTGCTGTACCTCATCAGACATTTAACAGCTTCGCACCCAATAGCAATGCAAGTCTGTTTACAATTAAAAAAGCAAAGCTACACTGTTTTCTTTGAAGGAAGTTGCCTCATACCTTTGGGTCATATCTACACCACCGGCAGCCAGTCACAATCAGACATCATTTGCCCAGAGACAAAGCTTGCATGGTTTGTACGTATTTCACAAGGTGAAAAGTATTAGATGAAACACAGTCTTATAAAAAATTATTATTTATGTCCACCTCTACCAGAACTTACACCCCCCATGTAATGTTTAGGTAGCCCCTGTTGGTGTTTATCACTTGACTGGAATTATTACTAATACTCCTGTTTCCAAAGGCAACCAGTGTGATTGACTTAGATAATTACCTCAAATAATAAACAAATCTTTCTGGAGATGATAATTTGGTTTAGAACGACATTCTCTGATATCTAAAGATACTATCCTGTTTGTAGCCATCCTTAGCCTGAGCTGACATTTCTCTTAATGAAACAAGACCAAGAAATTAAGTATTTTTTTCTTTTTAATGTATTGGGTCAGCCCTGGAAACAGAAAGCCCATCAGGTAAGTCTGAAAAGTCCTAGCTGTATTACCAAACTAAACCTTTTCTTTTTTTCTATTTATTACATAAAGAAGAAAAATCAGTGCAAGCCAGCATGGACAGACCATGCCAGTCAGTAAAACTGTATTTTGTTTTGGGGTTGGATCCTCTACTGTCATGACAGACTCTCCCCAGAGGAGGCTAAATGGCCTCAGTGCAGTGCAATTCTTCCCCACAAAATGCTGTGGTTTAGCATAAATCAGAAAGAATCAGTGTAAACTGCAGGTTGATACAGACAATGAATCTACATTTGATGATGGGAATAATTCACATTTGGGAAGGACACACAACATTTAATCTATTCCTCTTTAAAGATATCTCATCTCCATATTAATTAAATTTAATCTTTACAACATAAATCTTTCCCTTGTTCAGTTTAGTCATCTTTAATGGAGAATTAACTGCAAAATACACTTGAAGTGAAAAAACGCAGGCTGATGCAATTGTAATGTATCTATTAGCTGAGGCACTCTGAGTAGGAGGGGTAGCAGGATTCACTTCAAGATCCAAAGACTTCTTTCCATTTTTATGGTTACTGCATTTAATCTACTGTAGCACAGAGGTCTAGTTAATGTAGTCAATGGTCACTGGAGGGTTACTCAGTTGACCAAGAGGGACACAGAGGTGTCCAGCACCATTTATCGTATATAGGACTTTGCCTAATCTTCAACAGAGCTCTGGAATGGTGTGGGGCTCGATGAGGTGCTGCGCCACATTTGTGAGACCTGTGTAAATCTTTTAGATATCCTCAGTTTAGGCAAATGAATCAAGCTCAATGTGCTTATGTTACGGTGACCTGAATAGCCCTCTGTACCTCACTGCCTGTACTAGCCAGATTCTTATTGATTAAAGGAAGCTTAGACGCTAATCACACATGAAGACACCTATAGTTACTTGCCTGAATCCAGAGTTCAGTACTACCTAGTGTGATCAAACAAGCTGGTAATACGTTAAACAGACATTGAATGGGCCTGGGTTTTTGCTTCTTGAAATAGCAACATAACATTTTCAACCTGATTTTTTCAATCAGTTCAAAATTAGCAGTTAATGACTTTGAATAAGTGAAGCTACTGCACAACTGCTGTAATAGAAGGCAAGAGAAACACCCAGACAATTAGAAAAGGCTGGAGATACTGTCCTGTTTAAATCAGATTATCTTCTATTTGATATGGACGACAAATAGTACAGAGCACACAAACAACTGGGCATATTTTGAAAGGCCTTCTTTGGATTTGCATACCCTCAGGACAGCATTTCTTAGAGAACTTAGTTATCATAAGGAGTCCTCACCTCAGCAAGATGCTTTGGACATGTGTCCTGTTTCACAAATAAGCATATTTGCCAAATATGTAATAACAAAAGTTATGATAAACAGTGGCAAGTCAGCAAGGAAGGAATTCTCCATTCCAGTTGTCAGATCACTTACAGACTTTTATTCTGTTGAGGTCAAAAGTACATTGTTTTCTGCTTCAGAACAAGAGATTCCTTGTAAGATTTGTGTGAAGTTTTTAAAATTCGTATTTTCTTTGGGCCTAATTGTGTGGCGAACCAATACAAAATGTAATTAGTTAACAAGCAGTTGGTGTTCCTCAGGAGGCAGCCAGCCTTGATGGATCAGAACATGTTTTGCATTTCTTCAAGTAAGGAAATACTTATTATGAACTTGGCCTTCCCTCAGGACTTTCTGTAAGCAGAAGGAAGCACAGCCTGGAAAATGGAATAAGAGGAAAAAAAACCCCAAAACCGCAGGCTGTATCACTTCACCACAGAGAAGACTATTGTGTATGTCAGTCCAGAACTGGAGAATGCTGAAATGTGTTTGGAAAATAATACTATGTCAGATCTCTACGAAAAGTAACAAATTAAAAATTAGAGATTAAAAGTAAAAAACCCCAAACAAATCCTTGGGCTAATAACAGCATATACTTCTAATTACTAATCAATCTCAAATTTCTAACTACTGATGAGTTTTGAAAGCTTTGTTAATATTTAGCCTGTTTTTAGCAGTTCCATACATCTTATTAAATGGATGTACACACAGTTCTTGCTTGCACGTGTGAGAGACAAATTTTTAAGAAATTCTTCTACAAAATAACCATTGGCTGTATGTCACACTGAAAAAATAGATATTAATACAGTAATTAATAGTAAACTTTATTTCCAGAGCATCTACAAAAAGAAACCTACACTGTATTTTAAATGTGTTAGGCTACATTACAGAACACTTTGAATAATGTAGTAAACTGAAAATTAGATCTAAGTTTTAGGATTGAAGAACAGTAAGTGCTATTAAATTTCAAATAAGGATCAGCTAATCATGGGAAATCAATGTTTAGATCACAATTGTTCCTAAATAATAAGATCAACAGATTGAAGTTCTACTGTTTGTGTTCTCTGCTTTTAAAAAGCTCTGCTTATTATGATGGTATTAATTATAAATATTCCAACTGTATCAAAAAGCTCTTAAATGAAGAAGTCTGGAAATGTATCTTTATGCTGAGGATATATGATACATCAGATGCTGAGACAGGACTATCTCCTTGGAAATGAATACCAGAATCCAGTCCTGTCAGGTAAGAATATATTACATGTTCCCTCTTCTATATATTCATCACACATTCTGTTAGATCAATCTTCCTCAAAGACTTCCTTAAGAATTTCTACCAGTAATTTATGAAGAAACAGGCACTCCTTAGGAGAATCAAACTTAACTTGACAGTGGCTTTGTGTAAGACGCTGACAATCAAGAAAGCCAAACTCTCTTTGTCTTAGAATTTCCATATAGTGTTCACAAATACTATTCAAATCCTTTCAATTCCATTTTCCACTCCTTAGAGGACCAATCTTCCCCAGCATAGAGGGTCAGAGAAATAAATGAAGAATTATCTTACAAAAGCACTATACATACTTCTGTCACTTCCAGGGAAGGAATGAACTGCTGCATTCTCTACAAAATTAATAAACTCTGCATTGCCTTCATATATGGATAGGGTTTTTTCATTTATTTAATATGTATCAATACATGATTGTACATGCACATTACATGTACATAATTTAATTACTTAACATACAGAATGGATTTCCCAACACTTTGTAAGTGGTGATATCAAAAATCTAGTCTAACATCAATACTAAAAATAGGTAAGAATCAGTATTTAATCATTTATCAAAAACAGTAATTAGTGCTTCAATAGAACGTTCACATCTTAAAACTGAAAGAAATGTAACACTGATAATCTTGATCAGATACCCAAATGCATCTTTCTGATTCCTGCCTGTAATATCTTACAAAACGTTTTAGCTTAGTCTTGAAAATTTGACCAAATTTCAGTTTTGAAAACTGGATAGAAGCAAAAATACAGAATTTAAGATTAATGCCACCCGTAGGTGTTGTAACTACAAAATGCTGATCTAATATACAGGAAATCAGAATATGGAAGTCTTTCAGGAGTCTTTTTCTTCTTCAGGAGACAAGCCAACACTCTCAGGTTTTAGATTTGGCGTGTAAAGGAACCGTGTCTGAACCTGCATTGAAACTGTGCAACTAGCTGTTCACAGGGATTATAAATGACAACCTTTGGAAAAAGATGAGTTTCCCAGAGTAAGATCTGCACTCAGTGACAGGTCAAAATCTTTCAACTCACCTTTTGGTGGAAAATAGGACTTGCTTTCTGCTTTGTGAGGCCAGTCTACTACCAAAGGCCCAAATTGTCTGAAGCTAGCAGTAATTTCATCTAAAACCAAGTATAATAGGTGCAATTAAAATAAATGGCATAACAATAAAAAAGTACTATCAAAAAAAGGTTGATATTTCATGGGGAAAAAGGAACAAAATTTCCAGCTTTTATCAACAACAAAAATAGAATAGACATATCTTCTAAAACATTAATATTTACACAATATATTTTTGGTGACATTAAGCTTGTGCTTTGTTTTTATTGTTTAATAACCGGAGCATTTCAGATGTGTATGGGCAACTAAAGGCAGTGGTGAAAACTGGTGTGGTACTTCCTAAAATTCAGAATCTGGTCGGAATAAAATCAAAACAATTTACTGTTTAGTGTTGTACAGTCCAGAGTTATAAATAGACACTCATATAAAAAGTACCACCACAATTAGCATGCTAACAGTTTTGAGCAACTACCATGCACAGATCAGGCATGTTAACTTAAAACTGCCTGTTCTGATAGTATAACCATGAATGTCCTGTTGCCAGATCTACTATACCCTCTGCACAACTTTGTGATGTCTTTCCATTCCAGTCACTCTTTCCTTTCATTGACTGTAAGAACCTTGGCCAGAAGGAAAAAATTAAACCACCCTAAATTCTGCAAGAGCAGTAATTCAGCAAAACCAAATATGCTCCATTTCTTTAAGTTGCATCCTGCCATCAGCATATAAATAGACAGGAAAAAAAGAAAATATATTTGTTATGTGTCTTGGTTAAGGATTTGTATTAAAGGCAACAGCACAAATTTTGAATTTCAACCTGAAGTGCATCAAAAAAATCTTACATGTATTAAAATAAATCCCTTAGTAAATTGCCGGAAAGCATCACAATGAAGATGAACACAAAATAAGGTCTTTCCATGTCTGAAAATTAATTAACCAAAGTCAGCTTATTTGGCTTGTAAGTTACTCTAGAATTACCATGAAGTTTGTAAAGCATATAATTTACATTTATCTGCACAGGATAAACATGATGTTAAACAGCATGAATACTTTAAGGCCCCAACTGCATCACATAATCTGAGCTTGTGGTACATTCTTTGTTGAATGCATCACAAGAGTGCTCTGCCACTTGACCTTCCTCTGCCTTAGTTTCTCTATTTATGAACAGGAATACTATTAACCTTTCTAAACCACTTCTGAGATCTTCAGGTAATAGTAAAATAGAATTTGAAATTCAATTACAAATGGAAGTTTTCTATGAATAAAGAATAAAGCAGGCATGGATAGAGGACACTATGAAGGGCTAAGATGTATTTGAAAGGCATATGCAAGTTAAGCAGGAACACAAATTCCAGGCATCACATGCAACTCCACAATCTGCAAGTGCAGAATGAGAGACAAATGAACCATCCTAAAACTACAAAAGCTGGATGACATCAAATGATATTAAGTTCAACATATCCATCAACTCTCATTAAAAATATCTATATACTTACAGCCTTTTACATCACAGCATTATTTTGCTGGGGGGATTGCTTCTACTACTAAGTTTTTCAAAACCTCTCTTTTACTGTCCCTCAAAACTTAGTTTTCAGGCAGCTCACCTTCATCAATATCTGGTGGAAGACCTCCAACAAACACTTTCCGAGAAAAACGCTCAATTCGTTCTCCATTCTGATGAGCTGAATAGCAGGTAGGTGAATTCAAGACTCCAACTTGATCACTATGACCATCATCCAGCAAACCATCATCTATTGGGAAGAGGGAAGAACGGCCTTAAAAAGAAAAGATAATAATATACATTAAAATAATTTTGTGGCAGCACATTGTTATGAAACTTCAGGGAATGGGGAAATAGTAGTCTGGAAAGTAAAAATGAAAATACCAAGATATTAGAGATGTACACATTAGTTTAAATAAAGATTAAGAAAATGAAAAATATATTAAACTTCAAATAGAAAACTGAAGACTGCAAGCTGATAGCACTGTAAGCATAATACTTCATACTATATTATACTGTAGTTACTCTGCTGCATCTAGCAGGAAAGTAGTAATTTGGTTTTAAATAAAGGGTCTTATTTATGAAGAGATTGTATTAAGGGCTCTAAGTGATTTTCATTAGTGTGCCTTTGGTTCAGCTTCAAGTTAAATTGGTAACTTCCATCATCTGAATGACTTCCATGTGTCTAAATATCTTAAACTTTTAATTAGAAGGAAATAGAGAAAACATGTACAGAGTAAGAAATTTCAAACAGGTATGATTCCTATTCTCTTTTAAAGGTGTCTGATGCTGATAACATAGGAACAGATCTAATTTCTAAGAGAATTTTAATACATGTGCAAAATGTAATGTGAAAAAAGAGTCACAGTGCTTATGTATGCTTCTCACTCTCAAATTTACCAGTATTGGAGGGAAGCCTTGTGGTGGTTCCTAACACATAGCAGTCTGCAATAAGATTATAATAACCCTGAAAAGCAAGTGTAAAATCAAAGAAGTTCACAGCATGGCTTTGCAAATGCAAACTGATCAAAACTGATGCATAGATGGCAGAGGGAAGGGAAAACATGGTAATTCTGTCCCACTTCTCCCTGTTTTCCCCTATTTTCGTACTTACAAAATTTAGAGAACTCCAAACAAGACTCAGAAGGCATCTTAGCCTATTTGAACTTTAACTGCTTTAGATTATCATCATAAAGATTAATGACAGTTTCAAATTCAGAAGTCAGTCTTTTAATGGTAAAAAGGCCTAAAAGAAACACTTTTGGGAAGCCAGATAAATACCCCACATCACCATTTCTTCACAAGTGCAAACTTGCCTCTATCTCCCTCACTCATTCTTTTAAAACATGTATCAATTCAAGTGCTTTCCAAATCACGCAAGCAAATGAAACAAATAAATCTAGCACACTTTTGGGAAGCAAGTACATTTTTCATCTTAAATGGACAGCTTCTTCCAGATTCACCCACTGCAAATCCATAAACAGGAGCAGTAGGTCCCTGAGATCTGAGTCTGCAGTACCTTAGCCAAGAGCCATACTGCAGCCTGTAACCGTTATCCTTTTTCAGGGGAATAATAGCAGGAAAGCCCTCTCAGAACACCTGCAGACACTGTGCTGATCAGCTAGAGCTAAGAGCACCAGGAAAGCCATTGAAATCGACAATAACACCTGAAAATCAAGTGCTTAAGGACAAGGCTGGAGAACAGACAGCAAACATCATGATCTATGTTGTGATAATGCCTAATGACCATGATTTGGTATCTAAATACATAATAAAAATATAATACATTCAAAAATACTGAATGAAAACTCAAGATGATAGAAAACAAGCAAACCTAACAAAATGTCATGAGGACCACAAAATAAAAGCAGGACCACAGGACTCTATTAAGTAACAAAAGACTACAACATCTTTAGGGTGGCTTTTCACATTTAAGTCTTAACCAGGCATCCCATGGAAAGGAGTACAGCAAATTCAGAAAGCTGTAGCAGGCTTCTCCTCTGAATTAAGAATGGTGATGTACATGTTCACAAATATGACTATCAGGGAGCAAATGATGGCATCCTTGCTTGCTGTCATAAGGAAGCATTCAACAGCTAGACAGATCAGTAGAGTGCCTTTAAAAGTGGAAGCATGTAGCTGATGCTCAATGGGGCAGAAAAGTGAGGAAGCCATTGAGAAACAGAAAGTTAACACAGTTGGAAAAAGTGGGAAAATTTGGTTACACCACCAGGAAAGGGAAACATAACAATGGATTTCTGAGTGACTAGTGAATGATGGAGAAGATGGAGCTGTTATAGTGACAGTGAAACGAAAATGTAGCTTAAGGAATAAGTAAGACCGAAATTGGAAGAACTTGCAGAAATGGCAAAAGTGAAAATGTAAAGAATTTTCACTAACATAGAGTTGTTATTAACATCTGAAATATAAAATTATTGTAATATAGCTAGGTTATCTTCATAAAATACACACAGTTTTTCTCTTTGCCTTTGCAAGTCTCTATACTGCAGAAAAAAGCAAACTTCAGTGTTGGTATTAGAATATTTCCACAACAGCATTTAAGTGTGTGGGGTTTTCAGGCTTTGTTCCATTTCTTACAAAACAACACACAATTTATACTTAAGGAAGGCGTCTTTTCAGACCATGAAAACTATACTTTTGTGTTTCTCTAAAATAACATCTTAGACATTTCCAGCTTAGAATATATACAAGTATATTGGGGGGGGTGTCAAAGAATAATCCTCAGAATAATTTATTTTTTATCCACAGACCAATGTTCAAATCTAAGATCAATGAGACTAAGGATCTCTTCCCAGTACAAATTAAAGAATCAGAACATGTTCTGAAGTGATACTGTAGAGATCAGTTTTCCTTCAATGAGTATAAAGTAGTGTAGCTCCTCAGAGAGCAAATATGACAGAGGATAACGGGTTAACACATTTAGCGTAACATGTGCTCTATGACTCCTAATAGTTTCTTCTCCCTCCTCTTCACTTTTAAATGTTTCTCAGATGACAAGAGCAAAAAGGTAATTTGCTAGGCTTTCACATTTCTCGCAATGACAGTGGATTAAAAGTCCTTTTGAACACTTGTTTCTTTTTGTTTTATGACAGTGAAAAGAATTCAGCAGCATCTGACAGAAACTGTCAAAACATGACTGCACCATTGCATACATTGACACATGATCTAGATCATCATTCCTCTCTACCCAAGGCTACCAAGCAATCAGTTATGAACCAATGCAGAGATCAAGAGAGACACATGAATTTATGTGTATGTTGTGAATACTGGAAGCTATCAAATATCTTGATGTTTTTGCTGCACACTTTACATGGTCTTTTTAACAACCACAGATCACATCCTCATGTAGTTAAGCCAGTATAGCTTTTCCAAGGTCAATGAGCATATATATTGGCTCATACTATAAAAATGCTTACTATTTCTAAGAATTGTCAACTAGACTTCTTGATACGTTTATGAAATGCTTTTAGTTTGTACACTATCGCTTCTACAGAAGCAAAAGAGTTATTAGAACTAGCAAACTGTACACTTTTAAAGGGGGCAATGACTGCAAGCAGTAGCCATTAGCATGAACTAAATTATGATTAAAAGTATGGTGCTTTAACTGATTAAATGATTTTGTAATTCAAACTCTGAAAGGAGATCAATGACTGTAACAATCCAGACTGCACCCCTCCTTCCCTCAATCTTCCCCAAACTAAGACAACAAGCAGATAAGAATTTAAAATCAACAATCTGGATTAATCGTAATGATCAGTAACAGCTCAGTCAGAATTAATTGTACTGTAACAAACAGAAGTGAATTACCTCGTCTTCGCCCATAACTCCTCGCTGCATGCAAACAAAGGACAAATGGTAAAATGTCAAATCACTGTATCATGCCCACATATGATAATATTTAAGATACGAAGTGCTATGTGGGTAAGAGGCAAGTAAAAAAACCACATCAGTACTTGCTACTGATAACTGTAGATGAGAATGCATTAAACTAAGTCTCACTTAAATAACATACCATTTTATATGCAATTGATGTTAGAATAGACTTTAAAATATTTCAATGCATCTTTATACTTGATCTCAACTTCATGTTACTTTAGGATGCACGAATTTTGGTAACTTTGTAATTCATCCTCACAAATGTGATTTGTATCCCACACAAGTGTCTAAATAAGACACCATGTACTGAATTTGCAAAAAGGAAAATATTACTTTACAAAGCACATAGCAAGTGTTACATTAATCACAGAAACATCCTGGTCCGCAGAACAGTTTGTACAGTCCTTTGCAGTGACAATACAAATGCTATAAGCCGTGACCTTCTTTTTGCATGAAAAGACCTAGGAGAAAATTAACCGCAAGGTTTTGTTTGAAACAAAAGACTCCTTGTGGTAGCAAACAAAATCAGGGCACAAGTCACAAGAAATAGCATTGTATCAAAAACACTGCACAAAGGCAAAGCAACAATTTCTGTCAGACTGCAAGTAAATCCAAGATTTTCCTAACTTTTGAGTTTTGCAAGATTCTTAAAGAGATCATGCTTTTTGCCACAGTTCAGACCATGATACTGCTTGCTGCTCTGTCTGAAGGCTAGGAAACTAAAAATAGACAGATTACTAATACAAAAACTATTAAACTGTGTGTAATTTCTCAGTTACATTTCCACAAAGTATTTTCTATTCCCACTTCACAGACTTTGTATCTGAGAAAGATTAATCCTTACAGCTTTGTACTTAAATATCCAAATAGGAAACATCACTATAAACCATAATGTTATAGCAACATTTATGAACAAAGACTACTGTGTCTGGGCATTATTGTTTTGTTTTTACTAGGACTCCATACATACATCTCTCCTAAAAAGCAGTTGTGTTTCTGGGACATTTAAATGTATGCAGCCTCATAAACTCAGTGATTCATAAATGACATTCACTGTTCTGTTCTCCTGGTACCTCCCATTTTCACAGGGTTTTAAATATTTTTTACTAAGGGTTGGGTTTTTTTTTCCTTTATTATCATGATCTCTTCTTACCAGGAAGCCAATGGATTGCTTATAGAATTCAGAAAATCTCTCTCCTTGTTTTTTCTCCCTTAAAACTGTTGATTTTTACACAACAGTCACCATATTCCTATCCATCTTGCATTGAAATCACTTTTAAATTTGTTTCCTTTCATATGAAAGAATTACTATTGATGAAAACAGTCCTTTGCTTAATTTTTTTCAGATGCTCCAACTTTCTAATATCAAGAGAAAGCAGAAAAGCCCTCTTTTTGAAAGAGGCCTGGGTATCTTATCAAGTGGAAATACTTAAATTCAGATTTCTTATATTAAAATAGAATCCACAAAAAGAATGTATATTTCTATGTGATTAGTTCCATCATTAGCTGCTGTGGCATGGCGAGACTAAGGCTGAACTTGTTTTCCTGTGAAGTCAGAACCACGTGTCTTGCAAGCTCCTATGGCAGTGCTGCAGCAAGGGATGAATCTTCTCTGACTCTCGGTCAAAGTGGCTTCCACACAGCATCAGCAGTAGCATCACTGAGCCCTTGTCCAATGCCCCATATGACTTATTTTGCCTTTCAGAAATAAAACTAAAGTAACCAGTGAAAATTCAAGTCCATAGCAATGACTGCAGTGCCACATTCTCTCTCTGAGTAATATATAAATGCATATTCGTAAGGATCTTCAGGCACAAGCCTTAGTAATACTTTTTCTTCTCTCCTGCTTCTCCCTGCCTCCCAAACCAGCTCAGATAATTTCTTATTTTCATAATCAAACAAGCTGATACGCATAAAAATGTTACAGAACACCAGAACTGTTTTTCTTTGTGCATTTAAAAATAAACAACAATAATTTTAAGTTTAAACTCAAAAGCATTATTAAAATGCTAAAAAACCCCAATGCAATTAAACTTAAGAGGGTAGTTGCTGCAGTATATTTTTTTATATATATATGGAAATTACAACAATGCACCGAAGTTATCTGTGTCTTGCAAAACAACTGAATCCAAGAAAATGGGGAAATAACTGTACTTGACGTTGTTACATTATTTATTTTACTTGGATGTCAAAGGCCCTTCTCTGATATTTATCTGTCTTGTCCATTAAGATTGCAGATTGCTTTGGGTAGGGATTTTCTGCAACTTTGCACCTAGAAAAATGTGATCCCATTCTCAGACAATTTGTAGGCACTGTTGAAATAAAAGTGATCATTAAGGTCAAAATGTATGGTTTTGTAAAACTTGATATTTTTTACTATTTTTACCCAGACTTCAAGACCACGGTGGTTATATTATAAGTAAATTGCAAAAATACGATGCTAAAGGAACCCTATCCTATCTTCATGGAACTTCAGTATTTTAATCTCCCCACACTACACAAATACGTATCAAAACTTTCTTTCAAAGGCTAGACACTACTTGTGAAAACAGTTCCACTGAATCAAACTATTATTAAATTGTAAGCAATAAGGTGATTCTTTCCAAAGATATTAGATTAAACCTGAAATATTTCTGTATTTATTAAAATAACAAGCACATAGTGTTTTATACCTTTCAGAGCATGCAGTCTGTAAATATAGACTTTACTTACATTTTAGTTATAGATTTAGCTATACATAGGTTTTATATATATGGATTTAAGAAATACATCTATGTAATTAGTGGATATGTTTAGATAAATAACTACAGATGAGTCAGCCCTTTGAGAAAGGAAAATAATTGATTTTCAACCATGAAAAGGTGAGATTGAACTTCTTCCTTCCTGAATTTGTTCAAAGAGTAAGTCATGAAAAAATGCTTTTTGTATCTTTTAGTCTATAAAGCTATCTTAATTACCCAAAAACTCTGAAGGATTTCAAATGAGTGAGGAAGTACAAGGGGTACACTTTTATTCTAGAAAATATAAATTAGGCAACACGCAAGAAATACAATGATGCCCAATGAAAATGAAGTTAAATAACATTGAACTTTCCAACACTGAGCGCTGTATATACAACGAAGACCTTCCCGTACAGTTAAAACCTTTTTCTAGACCCTTGAAGTTGCATACTAGTAAGTATTAAACATGTCCAAAAAAATTAATACACCCCTTTCTTGCAACTTATATCAGCTCAGAGAGAAATGAGAGGTAAATACTTTTTATGCATGTTTATCTAACATCAAGACATTTTAAGTTTTTACATGATGTTAGCAATGCTATGACACAAACAGTAAATGGACAATTTCCATGTTATTCAGACGCATTTTTCAAATATATGCTGGAGATCAAATATAAACATATTTAAATAATTCTACGGAATTCAAAACACTATGCTGAATAACAGGAAACACTAACAGGCAAACCTCCTGTATTTAAGAATAAATACTAAATTTATGATAGAAAATAAGATAAAATACTATTTGTCCCTAACATTTCTGATTTAATGATCAAACAGTGACAATGAAGTAATGAAGCCTTTTTCATTAATACTGATTTGTCATTTTAAACAAATCCATAAACAATTACAGCAAAAAATTTCCCAAGAGTCTAAACTAAAGGAGGTAGGTGTCTAAGTCCTATTTTATTCTATTGGATTTCAGTGACTAAATTCTATTAAGATTTCTTTAGAAATCGTATCTTGATAGATTTTAAGGTTCAAATAGATTGTTATGACCATTCAAGTCATGCCTAACAGACTACAGAAACTCATTTAGCAATTCCTGTATAGGAATAACTTCTGTTTGAAGTAAACCACTTTTTTTTGGAAGCACAACCAGCTATAGTGTCTTTAAGATGGAAAGTCTGATAGTCCCTTGCTAAGTTAATCAAATGGTAAATTATGCTTTAATAGCCATTAAAAAAATATTCTATGTATTAAAACTATAAAAGAGGGGGGAACCCTGTAATAGTGAAAAACACCCTACACCTCAACAAATTGGGCTCTTGAATTATTAATTGCTTCAGAAAGGTTCTAAGTTGACAATTAAAGGTATATCCATTCCAAACTCTCTTTTTTTGACTTTTGAGAAATAGCAGTCATTAAAAATGCATTGCTTTTTTACAGCTTGAGCTGAAACAGATATATAATTATCATATATATAATTTATTAAAACACATAAATCAGCTTTCCTTTGGCCCATTTCACTTATTTAAATAATGACAACTGTAAATATTAATATTAGGTACAGTTCAGTAAGTACAATTGAAATAAGCTGGAAAATATCTATCATTTAAGAAGAGGAAAAAAATAGATTAAAAATAAGTTTTAATAGAAGCACTTAGTTTTAAAAGGAATTCCAGCCTGGCTCACATCAGAACCTTTACTGGGATACAGAGATACCAGTCCACTAAAATCAAGCCAACTAAAATACAACGAGGGTCATCATCTAGTGGGAAGTATTAGTACATAGGTTGGCTCAGGATACTTAAAAATGTTGGTGCTTTTCTGTCATGAAGGCCTGGAATTCCTGCTCCTCTTCATAGTGACTACAACACTTTCTGACAAACTAAGGGAGAAATGCGTCTCTCTGGCTTACCAGCTCTCCTCATCCCTACCCTCCCTCCAAGGCACCAATTGCAGAAACACAGGGAAGTGTTAGTGTGAATGCACTTAAGCAGAGAAGAAAACTGAAGTCTACAACTTTATCAGCAAATGTTCAAGCTGTAAGTCTCGTTACACCACATTTGGAGGAAACCTCTCAATTACTGCTAAGAAATAAAGGTTATGCAGAGTCTGAGCAGCTGGAGCTTCCCAGAAGCTTCTGTTCTCAGGCTGCAAGGAGCTGCAGTTCAGATACTCCAATTTGAGGTGGTTCTGAATGGCGTATGTGATGGCACTGAACTGCACTGACGGGTATGTCAGATTGTCCAGGTATACAGCAGGGAGCTTAGGTGTCTAAACCAGGCTCTAAATTAAGTTCTAAAGGGCACCCCTAAAAACCAGGTGTTGCAGCACCTGTCTTTTAGATATTCATTATTTTTATCTCACCTACTGAAGGTTGAAAATAATACTGCAGTTTTTGAAGAGGACAGCAATCACAGTAAGTCCTGACTTCCAAGCTACCATAGAAACCCCACCAACATGATACTCTTCAGTGCATATTCTAGCTCTGTGGCAAGTTTTTCAGGATAGACTGATATCACTCAGATGCATTTTTCCAATGTCCATAAAATGTCCAAACCCCTTTTTTCCTAGATATTCCATAGAGTAACAATGCTTCCCACACACTCTTCTAGCATGCAAAACTGCAAGAGAAGCTCAGTCTAAATATTAAACCAAATTAAAAGTGTATTAATTTCTTACACTGATGGCATTGAAATATTTGACAGTTGCTCCAAAGATTGATTAGTTTTCACTACCTTCTCATCTAACACTTTATTGTAAATCAGCAGATAATGACAATTGTGCATATACCACTTCAACAAAACAGCTTGCAGAATAGGTCTTACAGTTGCTGCTAAATACAGAAAGTTAACCGTTGTAAATGTTAACATCAGGCACATCGATATCTAATGTACAGGAATCAGGGCTATGGTCTGTGTGGGTAAAATTGATTTTATTTCAATTGTTAAGTAGCTATTTTGACGTTTCAAGATTTTAACACAAGGGAAAATAGCTATTTATTACACTTTATTTCCATATGTACAAGTGTAAATGACTGTGCAGAAGGGTAAGGTAATTAGAGAAACAGAGCTCCACAGAGCCACAAACGTGAAATAACTTTCTGACTATTTTTCAATAGTTAGGTCTTTACTGGTAATGTTTAGGCCCATCAAGTCAATGACAACAGTGTACTTGGTTCATGTACAACAGCCTCCACATTTTGTAATCCAGAGAAGCTGTGGCATTAGAGCTCTAATTTATCCCAGCGTAAAAAATATTTGTGTGCAGAACTCCTGATTTATTATTGACTTAGATGGATTACCAAGCTCTGCTTCCTTCTTTAGCCTTGAACAAAGGCTAAAGTTCATGCCTTCACTGAGCAGCAGATGTGCATGAAGTTTGACCTACTGGGAGAGGTATGTGAACATGAACTTCAGCATGTTTCACAGTCAGAAATATATTTGACAAAGCCAGTTCCAANAGTATTATTTCGTATAAGAGAAAGTATCAGGTTTATCCCTTATTTTCACAAAACTTTATTGCCTTATTTTTTCCAATTCCTTTTTCTGTGTAACAAGTTTCTCGCAGATCTTTAAAAAACACATCACTGGTTTGCTTGAGAACAAAAAAAGAATAGTGCATCGTTATGAGCAATTCAGATTTCAAATAAGCTAGATATAATGAAAGGCTGTTGTAAGATTAGCTCTTGCCATTCAACTCTGAAAAATGGCAACAGTCCCATCCATGTTGAAAACTAAAGGCAAGTAATTCAATAGCAGAATACAATAGTATAATTTTACACCAACATGTCAGATTTAAGCTAAGCTAGAGATAATTAGAAACTGTTACAAGATTAGCACTTACCATTTAACATCAGAAGATTGTCAGTCCCTGGATGTGGGTAACTCAAACGACCTTAAAAGAACACAAAACCCAAAGAACAAAACAAAACAAATGCAGAGGTTTTAGCTATTACACTGGAAAAAAATAATGAAAATCACTGCTTGGAATTTAAATATAAACTATATTTCCAGTTTGCCTAAGGGAACTAAAGAGCTAATATTTAACTCCAAGCACATTAACCAACAATACCCTTGACCCAAGTTAAAGCTGACAAGAACAGACTTCTTAACCTTAATTCTCTGGTCATAAGATCTGCAATGTGCTTTGGGATCAGCTCCAATAGGATAAAGCCACTTTTTGTTTCGTGACACCCAGAAATAGTGCTGACTGCTTTAGTCTTCTCTTTCATAGTGACTGTGAATAACTGTACTATGCACATTGCTTAACAGAGTGGCATTTCTACAGTTTAGTGCTTCTCTACTGATTTAATACAAATCATGTTAATAGGAATTAAAGCATTAAAATTTTATTAGCCAAGTTATGACTGTATCTTGGTGTACTACATATAGCCATTGTATGTAACATTTTTCAGTAAGTCTGGCCAAAGCAGAGGACTAGGGTATCTACAGAATTAATAAAATTAAAGAGTATGCTAGATAACATTTTCAGCATCTTGTATTGAATAAAACTTAGATGAAAAACTCACATCCAGACATTAGAAATTTTCAAATATTTAATGTTACTGCATTGGTGGAATGTTTAATAGATAAGTGAATGGTTTAAAAATGCACAGCCTAAGTCTCTGTTCACTACAAATTCTTTTTTATTAAAGTAGATGTTTTCTGTTTACAGGAAGCTGCAAACATACCAGTAGTGCACACTGACCTAGAGACATTTACAATAGCTGCTGTGTTTGAAAGAAGTGTGCTTCAATGTGCAAAAAGCTGCACTTCCATCTATCTTGCTATTCAAACATGCTCGCTTGCTTATAATTGGTAGGCATATATAAAAAAAAAGTACTGTAAGTTAAACATTCAAATCTTTTGGAGGAAACAAGAGTGTTTATGAAGGTATACAGAAGAATCCAGTCTGGAAGCAATGGGTGTTTAGAACTCACACAGGTTTAAAAGGGGAATATATATATGCATGTGGCAAGATGTAGCTATTAGTGAGACACTGTCATACTCCTAATAAGGCTCACTCTTTCTAAAAAGAAATACAAGGAAAAAAAAAAAAACAAAACCAAAACACAACAAAACCACCACCACCACAAAACAAAAACAGGGAAGCCAAATCAGCAATCCATATATTAAGGTTGTCTAACAATTCCTATATTTTCTTCTTTCCCCTAATGTTGGTAAACACATGTAATTATTAGGAAGACTGGAAATGTCTTGCAATAGTAGTTCAGTGTCCCAGGGGACACCCTTAGGGTTAAATAAAAAAAAAAAAGTAAGTCATAGGGTTTTAAGTTTTGTTCTTCCACTTTAGGAAGCAAACATGATAATTTTCTACCATAAAACAGAAAAAAAAAATATACATTATGAATTCTTACACTCAAAACTTCAAAACAGGAAGATTAAGGTAATTTAGGATTAAGATAATTTAGTATATTTTATACAGCCTTAATACTTACAAGATATGTGGCAAAAAATATTTTTATGTAGCCATGTACTATTTTTCTTCTACGGATTTCATTATTGTAACAGTGGATGGTATCAGAACACCTGCAGTTTAAGTAGGAACTATTTGCTTTGGAATTTGAAAGTGGGGAGAAAGTGAAGGGCAAGGGCAGCCTCCTGGAAAAGGACAGACAAATACCACCCAAAAGGACTCTGCTGTCTTCTGTAACGTTGACAGAATTTTTGAGCAGGCTTAGGCAAGATGCTAAACATAAATCTTTGTAGAAGCCTCTGTCTTCGTGTCCCATATCTTCAAGATGTCCAGTTTTAATATAAGCCATTTTTTCGTCATGCTAAACATTTGCAGCTACATCTAATTTTTCTTGGAAATATAAATATTTTTCCCTTCTAGCAAAGCATGTTGCTGTAATTGGAAAAGAATTAGAAACAAGGCATTCTTAAATTGCAATCTGGGAGCTGCCAGCCTGGTGTAGAACAAGTCACTTTGCTTTACTTTTTCTTTTTTTTGGTCTACAATGGTAATACTCATTTGCCTAACAGCAAGGATTTCACAAGATTATTTATTGTTACCATTTATATAGGGTGCTACAGAAATACTTTGCTACAATATGAGCTGTTTCTTGCAAATCAGAATGCTTTATCTATCTAGAATAACAACAGAAATTGTGAGAAATTATCTCAGCTTGAACTTCTTCAAGTTGGTGGTGACAGCAAAGCAGAAAAAAAGATACCCTTTTCTTCTGCAATTACTACAGAAAAAGAGGTTGGTCTTAAGGAGAGAGAAACCCACCAGTGTCAACACCTGGAGAGGAAAACTATTTTAGAAGATATCAAATTCTAGGTTTACAACTCTATTTTTGCATTCTTGTGCTTTTTTTCACATCTAGCTTCACAAATAAGCTGCATCTGAATCACAAGTGCCAAACTGAAAACATTAAACTAATAAAGTACTCCTCATTATACGTCGGGGGAGTGGGCTGAGTGCACTGGGGAGCTGGACCCACTACACTGTGAGTCACACAAATGCCAAGAAACCAAATCTTGCTGTGTTTGGGAGGTAAATTTCCTAGCTCAGATAATGAATGATTTGAGGGTTAGAAAGGAAAATGAGTAATGCTGTACTCAGTAAATGTACAGCTGTACCGATACTTCTTTTGAGTTTTATTTATATGATTATTTCAATGAAATCATACTTTATATTATAGCATTCTGGTAAACTTAACACTTGTGTTTTCTATCTTGTCTAGTACTTGGACTTAAAACCTTAAAAGCTTTTTTAACATAGAAGGTTTAATTGCTTTTTCAAAATACAATGACTGCTACCGGCTACTTGATATGTTAACTTAGATTCTTCTCCCTCAGATTAACCTGAAGCAAAATGCAGTATTTCTAGGGTGTCCACGTGAATTTGGTGATATATAGAATTTCAGAACACTTGTGTGGAACTGGGTTCAAGATCAGTCATACAGAACTCCAATTATACTATTTTTTTAATGGAATATTCTAGTTAGATGGACATACATAATATTAAACCTCACTTAAAATACCAGTAGATAAAATACAGATGGGAGTGCCATCTTATAACAATTTACTTCTGTCCCTTATTTCTTTCAGTCAGTTATTTTCACTGCATGTTGGTCAATGCTTTAAAAAAAAAAAAGTACCATTTTAAGAACAGCTCTCACCACAAATACTATCTAATCCCATTCTAGTTCAACGTCAGTAATCTGAACTCATATAAACCATTCAATAGTCTAGCAATTTCAGTGGCCTCTACCTGCTTTAAACAAATAATTTAATAACACATAAAGTGCTTTACTAGTCTAAAATCAACCACAAATTAGTTAGAGAATGTCTAATACTTAAGTAACAGACATTCCTGAGAAATGAAAAGCAATCACTTCACTGACTGTCTGAAGTATTTATCTCTGCAGCATCCAAAACAGTAACGTGTTCCTATCTGGAACAAATACAATGCCTAATATTACTGTACTGTATCATAAAATATCATGTTATAGACATTGTCTCTGTGCAAAACATGAACTTCATCACATTGCTATTAATTCTCAGGTACTATGGTTCATTTTGAAATAGTATGGCTAAGGATAAGCAGCTATGTTTGATGTTTCTTATGCAACTACAGTTCTATTAAATTTAGCCCCCTCTTCAATATTTCAATGTGAATACTATTAACAAAACTGCCTGATATGTATTTCTTACAATGTATTCGTCTAGAAAGACAGAAAAAACTAAACAGCTTGCAAATAATTTTTCGTGGGCCAATTTATCCACTAAATCCAGTTAAAAGTCTTGCTAATCCAAACCATGAGGAAAGAGTAACAAACTTAGTTTTAGCTCCATTTCTGTAATCTCATGTTACTAATATGGGCAATGGAATTTTCGATTTTTTTTGTAAGCTTATAAGAATACAGATGTAGTTGTGCTTATTTTTCATTTCAAGGCAAATTCATATCTGCTGTTGGAAACACATACTTTCTATTACTATTAAACTGTTAAATTGGGATAGTTTTAAGTGTAAAAATTGCTTTAAACACTGCTGATAATTTCGCAAGTTTGATATTCCATGTCTACCCTCTCCTCTTTATTTTTAAAGTTCTTAAATGGTTAAATGAAGACTAAGAATCACAAACTCCTTTCCTGTCTTCCTTTTTTAAGGGATGTCCAGAGTAGAAGAGAAGAATTTTCCAAGTTGAGCTCATCCCAAACTACTTTAACAGACAGTGAATGGCTGAGGGTTGTAGCAGTTTCGGAAAGTTCAGTTTTTGAATCGGCGTAGTTAAGGCAACAGCACAAACCCATGTTTGGACGACACCTAGTTACAAAAAGCCTAGATATGCACTTTGAAATGCTTGTGTAAGAATTATGTAAGTCCTAATGAGGCCAAATGTGCTGTCTCTGATAGTTGATCTATTTAGCCAAATCAGTCTATCAGTCAAATATATTCTTTTATCACAAAAAGTTTCTATGACAGAAAGAGGAAACAATCTGTATGTACTATTTCAAAGCATTTTCTATGACTGAGAGCAAAGCATTTCCTTCGATGCTTTTTTTGTTCAGCCTTGGAAACTCTTTTCTGAACGCAGTCTGAATTACTCTAGGAAGCAACTGTGTAGCTTTAAACCTTAGAGGTTCGTAACACAAAATATAAAACAAATTTCTTTGAAAACAAAAGTTACTATACTCAAAGAAAGAAAATGGTCTCAACAGTGCTGCTGAGTCACCAATGCCTTTCCTTTTACTTCACTGAGTGCGTGCCAGGAGGTTGCTTTAAAAAGAAAGACATCCAACAGCTGAAAAGCTCAAATAAACCAATTTAAAGGGAAAATGAAACAAAGAAAGAGGAAGACAGACTTTTAAGTGCATCAATTTATTTTTCCCCACAGATAAGCCATACCTACATTTTTCCCATTTTCTATTTTAGCTAAAGTCTGGGCTATCCTGTTCCTAAGACATCTCATTTTCTACAACTTGACATCAAGAAGTATTGGTATTTCAGGAGGAAAAGGGGGAAAAAATAAAAGTACACAAGAGGTATGCCTGGAAAGGAGTTATACCACCAATTAACGTGTATTTCAGGCTACCAATATTGTTAATTCTCTCAAAATAGTCTTAAGGGCTGTTAGAAGAATAAAAAGGGTATTTAAAAGATGTGGAAGTGAATCAATTTATTTTAGCTTTTATCAATTTTAACTTCAGTGTATATTCCATTGATTGGATGGGGTAATCTTAAATATTACTTACTGTATTATTAGGAAATGCATTTCAAGAAAGCTGCATGGGAAAAATCAGTTTTAATGTGATCAGTATTTCTGCTGCAATGATTAGTGAAGTCATGCAGCTATACCCTATTAATCTACCTTGAAAAATGTCTTTTCATTCTTTTGATCATGTCTGTAGTAATAACTAAACTTTGTCTAAGTGAAGCTGAAACAATCCATCTATAAGCAAGTTTTTTCGCAGGCACAAACTTAGCTTTCAGTGAATCATATTTGAAATAAAGGTTTTTTTCATGTTCATGAAAGCAAAAGTGGTGAAATTTGACTTCTAAAACAGATCTTGAAATGCATAAATTAAAGCTGTGAGCTAGTACACACAGTGTCTGTTCTGTATTGTGTAAAGTCTGAGACAAGATGCTTAGTCATACTCCAGATATTGTAAGCAGCTAAATCTCAAACACATGCTTAAAATTCCAGGGACTTTCATTTTATTGCTGTGGCCAGATATAAAAGATGCATTGTTTTAGTGTTTTAAAACTTGTCATAAAAACATTTTCTAGTCACTATATATTCTTTCGTTACAACAAAATATTTTATACATTAATAAGAACAGAAAATAAATAACAACAATATTCTTAATCCTACATTTTACAAGCAAGGATGATGGGATCTTAAGCAAATGTCAATTTCTGTGGTGAAAACCCACAGGTATTGACATAACGAATTCACTGTTTTGCGGTTTGCAGTAAAAAAAAAGTTAAAAGTTGCTAGAAAATTACAAAAATGCCAACTAATGGTGACTAAACAGAAGAGGGGTAGAGAGGAACTAGAAGGTTTCTCTAGGATGTGACCTCCTCCTCCCATTTTCAGGCAGTAAGGAACATTTCTTATGTATAACTGCTAATAACATAGCTCTTTCAGCTGAAATAACTTCTAAAGGGGAAAAAATATCTTTACCAATTTAAATAACAGCACATGATTATTCTACTTAAATTCATTTAGCATGTGCATTGTTCTCTGGCACTCAAAAAAGTGGATTTCTTTTGAATTCTTCACTATCTGTGGCTTCCATCTATTTAAGTTTAAACATAAAACTTAACATTGCAGGAGTATGATGGTGAAACTGTTTAAAAAAAAAAATCTCTTAACTGTAGACTGAAACCATATACTCAAGATCCCTAGAAAGCAGAGAATTAACTATGGAAACATTATTGAGGTTTTCTACTAAGTATGATTCCAACTCACTTTAAAATCTTAAAGCTTTACCTTGTCATAGTCTTGCTGAAAAATTACTATTAGAAATATGTAATTTTCATTTATTGTAGCTTAATGAGCTATGAACAGATGAATAAAAATGGGTCTTTTCTGTAATTTCTGTGCCTCTGATAACTGTTCTACATTATAAAGCCAAAAGAAAAAAAAAAATTATCAGGCCAGAAAAAGTGGCTTGGGCTCCCTGCCCCAAAGTTAAAAACTAAACACCAACTAGGTATGGAAAAACAGAATTCAAAAGAGTGTCAAAGTACAGTGAACAGAGAAGTTAAAATCAAAGCCCATAAATATTAGCTGTTTGCTTACTGCTGTGACCAAATGATTTGAACAGAGCCCAGAAGGGTAAAAGGAACTAGCATTCTAATGCCAAGTGTGTTTCTGGGCTCCTTCAGAAGAAACAGAAACTGAGAAATTAGATGCATTATTATCCACCATGAGCTTTAGAAAAACCAAACCAACCAAAAATGACAACAAAATAAAATAAATAATAATAATAATACCACACACAGACCCCCCCAAACCCAACAAAACTAGAAATTAAAACAAAAAGCAACCACCTGAAATTATCAGTGAACTTTTCATCTTCCACTGCAAAGAAGGGGGAAAATGACCAGCTAACACTGGTAGTGGTTTGATTCCCTTTCTACCCTCTTTTAGCATCCTCTAACAGGACAGTGTGTGTCCAGAAACTGTGGTAGAATGTCCAGCATCAGACAAAATTCAAATAAAACAACTATGAATTTCTTGGGGAAAAGGAGGAAGGGATGGAAGGAAGGAGGAGAAAAAAAAAAAAAGTCTATGATGTCACTAAATCTTCAGTTTTATCAACAACTGTAAACCAGTATTTTCAATAAAATACAGCTTGAGTTGACCTTTCATGCAAGTTGAGGAAAAAAATTTTCTATTTAATATCAACCTATAATAAGTTAGCAATTAGTATTAATTCAAATATGCGGAATAGATGCCTTCTTTTCCTAATTTAGCTTAACATACCTTTAAGTGGATCATGCTCTGCTCTCATAATGTCAATAAGGGAGTTTTCCAAAGAGTGCATATTCAGACTGTCATACATTCTATTTCGATCCTAAAAGAGAATAAAAGCCTTAGTATTTGGAAAACAAATTGTGTATTTTTAATAGGATACTTGATAGGAAGACAAAAATGCCTTCTAAAGGCTATACACTAGAACACTGTAGACAGACAAGGATAGAAAAGCTTAAAATACCTGAATTTATAACAGCAAGTTTAATAGCATCCAAATGAAAAATAAAAGATGTACTGTGAAGAACTTCTGTGTATGCACTTTGAGAGTTTGTGATTGCCCGTTTCCTTCAGAACTGCTTGAATCAGTTCTAGTGATCCACAGCAGTTAAGCATTAAGCTGTTTAATGAAGGAGACTAATGTCTGTGATAGCTCAATTTCATTTCATGCAGAAGTTAAATAGTGAGGTGGGGAACTAGAGGACAAGGACAGTCACCTCATATGAAAGCAAGCATTTTCTTGGTGCTAGGCTAAGTACCTTGCAGAAGCCCTCAGACCCCTGCTGAGACTGCACTTCTGAGTGATTAATCTGAGGAGCTCTGCATGCAAAAATTTGAGTTATGAATGGTGAGCACTTAAATGGTTAAAGGTTGGAAAATTAAAGCTAGACTATGAAAAGAAAATGTCCCAAAGCTTACTAATAGATAATCAACCTTATAAAGAAGGAGCTTTTTGCACATGAAGATTATTAAGAGATACTATGTTTTTAAAATACTTCCACTAAAAGTAAAAAAAGTTATTGCAATAATTTATAAATGTTTTCACTGATTTTATGCTCAACTAAGCATTTGCTTCCATGTTTTCTAATACACTCAAGTTACAGAGAGAGGAAGAAACCTAACTTCTAGCTTCCTCAGTCTTTTGGGGGTAGCTTCAGAGACTGAACAGTTTTTTTAAAACCTTAATCTTTCTACTTTCTACTTTCAAAGCTTCTGGCTGGACTGTATTGCACTTAAAGGAATCCTGTAATGCCTTAATGTTACTGTTGTCTTCTCTCTGCTTGCACTGCAGTAATTCAACAGGGTGGGGTGAAATATATCACGCACATCCTGTGACCATTAAAATCCACTGAAGAGGCCACTATCCCCTCAGAACATATATAATGGGGACAGTAGGTATCTGACTCACACTCATGGTCTTTCCATGACAGGTCAGCATAACAGATTAATTTTGAACTACATCACTCAGCAGCAGGCATTCTTCATGTTTGGCGGGGTGGGGGGGGAGAGGGGTGTGTGAAAAAGCAAGCTTTGATACAGAGACTGTGACTTTCCAACAGCTTTGCAAAACAAGCCACGATGAAATGGAGATTTTACTTTAATCTTTCTTAGAAAGTTTATTCAACTTGATAGAACACGGGGATGAAGAGGGAGAATCTTTTTTCCATCTCTCTCCTTCAAACAGCTCTAAAGAGTAATGGCCTCCTGTTGCGTAAGCAATCTGCTATGTTCATTTGATCAGATCCTTGCTTTTCTTTTTGGAAACCCTCTGATAACTTCAATGATAATGTTACATTTAAAAAGTAGGTTTCTCTTGACTCCTGCATGTCCCAGACTGACCCCTTGCAAGGTGATCTTAAACCTGGTTTGAGTGCCAAAAAGTAACCAGTACTATTTTAGTTCACAGCTGCCTTATTTTCAGACCAGCTGGCTTTCATTCAGTTCTTCAGCTGTCCTGAGAAGCACCAGAATGAAACAGAAATTACTGGTTTGCTTCCATGCCCTTGCAGGTTTGCACAATAAAAAGAACCTGCTTATCATAGCAAAATTGCTTTCTACAGAAGGTGTGAGCAGTGACAAAGCTGGATCTGTTCCCTACTATCTCCGAGTATTCAGAAAGTATCTTATCAGGATTTTTAATGAAATCTTAAATTCAGCTGAAGTCAGTACTTGGTAGGTAGCAAGTGCTTTTGCAAAACCCAATGCTGAATAAACAGAAAACATGCTTTGTTACCACCTAGCGGAAATGAACTAGTATTGGTAAAAACTGGACTGTACCGTGTGACACTTTATCTTTGTTATGGGCTCATTAAATAAGATTTCTTTTTTTTTTTTGTCATTGCTATATACACATATATTGAGTTAACACATCTGGCAAATGGTCATTATTGTAAACTTAACCTGGCTCTGGAGAACAGAAACCTGCAAGAAAGAGATCCATCATGGTTAATTCCTAAAACTGGCTCACTTGGTTGTGAATTTTTTAGAGGAATGGAAAAGTAAAACATAAGAATGTGCATTTGTGATTGATCTGTAAACTGTTTCATTGGCTGACAAGGTGCAATGACTGTAACTTCACTCTTGCATCATGCTGTTTTGCAAATTCTGTTTATTCAAAGTGAAAGGTCTTGCACTGCTGGAAACAGAAGAAATAAACTTTTCCCATTCTCTTTACAACTTAGGAAGTTCATGTGTATATAGCCAAAAAAAGTTTATTTCTTTGAATTGTGTTACTTAATTCCTGGCAGTGAAAGCATCCAGTAGGCATGCACTGTACGATATAAAACTGTTGTCAATTCACTAAAGTAAAGCAGGAATTAAATATTGGAATTGTATTCTGCTATTTCACTATCCACATCACACTATCCACTTGTGAGCTTGGCTAATATGTACGTAATCAGTGCTTGAAACTTTTAACATCTACTCCAATTCACACTGATGAACTACATATTATAAACCAACATTATCTGAAATTTAGCTATCTCAAAAAAAGTAAATAAATCTTTGGGTTAAAGGTTTTTATTTTAAACCTTTGTGCAATTATGCTTTATAATGCTAAAACACTGCTTTGTGCTCCCCAGATACAGACATCACGTCTTTAACAAGCACAGTTATGACCTATGCAACTATGAAACTTTCTTTTCAAAGCAGAACTTAAAAGTATTTCAGTAATGTAGGCCACATCAGCAAAGATTTTCTATAAAGTTCTGCGGTAGGAAAAAAATAATCCACATCGGTTTGAAAGGGGACAGTTCTACAATAGCATGCTATGCTCTACTTAATCAGAAAACTTCCACTGTGGTTTTCATCACTCTTCAGGACAAGCATGGAAAGTACTACGACTGAGTATGACTGGTTTAGATAGTTTTCCATGCACGTGGAAATAGTCCTAATTCTTGGGCCTATCTTTAGTTTCATTATTTCAACACAGCTGATTGTTTTAGAAGGTAACTGCTTATCTGGAACTACTTTTAAATTAATAGTTGCAATTCTTAGGATAATCAGCAGTACACAGGCATTGATATACAGGTAGGTATATACATTAATACAACTTTTGCATCATCCTGACTCCAAAAGCCGCTTTGTCAAGGCTGAACTTCTGTAAAATATTTTGCACTTCCCTCACCCCCGTGGCTCAGTCTTGTGCCAAGAAATGAGTGAACTCTTGCTGCATCAGGAGGTCTGTATCTCAGTGGAATGTCACAACATAATGCTGCTTTTTTCCCCCCATAGCCAATAGATAACTTTTCCTATGTACTAAAAAATTCTCAGAGTAACTTTTTATTTCTTTTTAACTGTATGAACATTTGAATCCTGCTTGACCTACCTTTTCAATACCAGAATCAGAACTACATTCATACACACACCAGAACTGAAAGCCTGGGTATAACTAACTACAGACTCAGATGTATATAGCTAAGTGACAGATTATCACCTCAACTTAAAACCTAAAACTATGCAAGAAAGTTTACAGAAAATTCTGAATTTTTACAAATTTACACCATCTAGGAGAAGCATGAAACATCCCACCCATAGAATACAGTGAGTACTAGAAGGACTTTCTGACAATGTCATGCAACACATCTACAGAATGCGCATTTCACAAGCCCTCCCCCCATACATCCAAAAGTGGAACAAACGGGAGGAGGGCAGCTTTCTCTGAAGAGCAAGTTTCAACATTCAGTTGTTGTACAAACCATTTTTCTTGGCACAACCTATCCAGGCCTTCTAAATATATCCATTAAATTTATGCAAAGATTATCCCGTTCGAGCATTTGCAGAAACTCAGTGCAATCATACCTCAAAGCTAATATTATTGTCATTTGCACATAAAACAAATACAAGGACAGAAACTATTAAGCAGTCAATACCACTTTGCTAATCTTTAACCACAAACACTAAAAATAATTTTCAGAGTTAAGAAGTCAAACAACTTTCAATTTTACTTTAAACTATTGATCTACAGGACTACTTGAAGTAAAAAATAGACTTCTAATATGCATATTAAATTTAGTAAATACAAATATCTTTAAAGTGTTTCTTTACATATGTAAAGAAACACACGTTTCTTCTTCATATTCTAAAGAAATGCAGCACCATCTGATGGGGGCTGGAAACAAATGCCATAAAGCTTCAAGTCATCATGGTTTAGGTGGCTGCAAAAAAGACTGTAGCATTGGCCTTTCTGAATTTAACGAATTTTTTAAAAGCTCAATTAAAGAAATCTTTAAAAATATTTTCCCAAATTAAAATGTTAACAAGTTCCATTTTTTCACCTCAAAACTGACCTGATTATAAATGTGTTCTAAGACTAAAAGTGACAGCTGATTTATAATAGTCACAGACTTAAAAAAAAGTGAATATAGTATTCAGTGTTAGCAGTAATAACCTAACAATTAAGTACACTGTATATTCTAAAATGCAATATTATCTAGCATCTAAACCTCAAGTCATTCTAATTTTAATGAAGATAATAATCATAATGAAGATATAATCACAAGCCCATTGTTGAGAAATTTAACACAACAACTACAATTTTAGCTATGTAAGAAAGCCAAGGAAGAAGGCTTAGACACATGAAATTGCTTGTTTACTCTCCATGGTGTCATTAATGGTAAAGATGAACTATAATATCTGGTAGACATCTGTGAACAGTTAGTCTGACAACAAAACCATTTTCAAGTTAAAATGACACAATCAGCTATGTAATCTAGCTAAATTGAGCCTAAAATATACCAAGAACAGGTCCTGTGGAAAAGACACACCTACTCAACTGCATAAGCATTTAAAAACAAACAAATAAAATCCCAACAGCAGTGTACTATACCGATACTGGAGTACTTCAGCTCAAGAATATACATTTTCAAACCAAACACATTATGGAGATGATTAAAGGCTTTGCAAGACTGATTTATGAAGCAAGTTGAGAAGTCCTGTATGTTAAAACCAACAAACAATATCAAAAACCCCCAACAAAAAAACAAAACCAAATAAACAAAAACCACTAAAGGAACATTTAAGACATGGATGTTCATGGCTTCAGCAGGCAAATTCCTCACTGGATTAAAAATTGGCTGGAATATCAGACCCAAATCGTGGTGGTGAATGGAGTCCAATCCAGTTGGCAGCCAGTCACAAGTGGTATTCCCCAGGGCTTAGTACCAGGGCCTGTTCTGTTTAATACCCTTATCAATGATCTGGACGAGAAGATGGAGGGCACCCTTGGTAAGTCTGGGGGCAACACCAAGTTAGGCAGGAGCGTTGATATGCTCGAAGGTAAGGAGGCTTTACAGAGGGATCCAGGCTGGCTGGATCAATGGGCTGAGGCCTTTGGGATGAGGTTAACAAGTCCAAGAGCTGAGTCCTACACCTGGGTTGCAACAAACCCATGCAGTGCTACAGGGTTCAGGAGGAGTGGCTGGAACTGCCCAGTGGAAAAGGACCTGGGGTGTTGTTCAACAGACAGTATTTAAAGGATGTACAGATGTGGTGCTGAGGGCCATGGCTTAGTGGTAGATTTGGCAGTAGTGGGTTAATGACTGGACTCAATGACATTTAAAAGTTTTTTTCAACCAGAACGATTCTATGCTTCTGTAATTTGAAGGGGAAGTTTTTCAAGTCTCAAGTACATTTTGGTTTTTGTTTGTTGTTTTTTTTTTTTATCTTCTTCACACCCCTCATCGAGAAGTACCTATACAGTTTTGAGTACTTACATGGAAATACATCAGACCACACAGTAAATGTAGTTTTGGATAGATGTTAGGTAGAAACATATTCATTTTACCCTAGAGAACAACTGTGCTTTGTCAGACAGCATGAGGTGAGATATGCTACTTGTGTATACGTCATTGCTATGCTATAACAGCTGCTAAATATTTAGTTAGAATTTTTCTAACTCTGATTTTGACTTGCATTAATAGCATGGGTTGTATTGACTGAAGCAAATTTTAACAGTAGGAAATAATTTTTAGTTCATAAAGTCACAAAAACATTTGTGTGTAAGCCCCACAAGACTTCTGCTTACTGATTCCTTTGAATCATTCATCTGTGCGGCTCCAAATACCAGTTATTCAAAAGTTTTGGTCCTGAAGTTGAAAGTATGGCAGTAGACCGTTTTTCTCCAGTTAGAGATATCCCCAGTCTCCAGACACAAATATCTGTTTTTGTGATATTTAATCAGACCCAAGTAATCAATCTATGATTGATCTAATCAATCAATGCTTTAAAAATCCTGAAGACACTGCTCTGTAGCAGGTATTGCCTTAGTGAAAACATGCTGGTACAGCCTGCCTTATAAATCAATGTTTGGACAGCTACGCTAGTCTGAAGACTAAGAGAATTTAGCAGCTAGATACTACCAGCGCCTTCAAGTTTAACACAAGCTACCAAACTTTCAGCACTTAACAGGCCACCTATTTAGGAGTCCAAATATGGCATTAAATAAGGCACCCAATTTGAGCAAATTGTTCTTCATCTAATATTGACCGGTTTGAGTATCATCTAGATTACCCATTTAACACGCACCGAAACAGTTGTACCGAGGATCTGAAACCCACCGAACCGAAGTCGTCGTAAGACGGAAACAACATGACAGCATTTTAAATTAAATAGGGAAAACTAGCACTTGTTGTGACTTCCAATCTTAAAGCTCATTTTGCTTTACAAATGTTTTGGTTTCTTTGAAAATTAGTATTTAAAAAAAGGTAGAAAAAGTCTGCATTTATGAGAGATGGTACTTCACCATACAAACCCCGTCTGGAGGGCTATATTCAAACACAGAATAATAAAGTTCAGCATTTAGGACCACAAACATTGCATGTACTGTTCATTTGAACAAAAAAGGACAAATCAAGATGAAAAACACCTGGATATGCAGTGTAATTCCTTGAATCAAAAGGGACAAAGAAACTAAATTCATATTCATAGAATGAAGTGTTCATACTAGAGTGAAAACAGTTAAATACTGAAGTGTCTAACACTGAAGTGTATTAAACTGTTATGATATGTTTTAGTAAGCTTATTTGCAAGATATTAAACATTAAGCTTGAAGTCAAAATAGGGCTGACACCGCAATCTGTAAAATGTTTTAGAATTTTTTTTTTCTCATCCAATGAATATAAACAAAAAAAGATTATACAAAAGACTGATTTCTGTGGTTTTGTTTAAGCCACGCTAATGCAAAGCTTCTTCTTGGTTCCTGAAAAATACTTAGTATGTGGAGTTAATTTCTTTTTAGCTTTGCACCCTGTATTCATTATTTTTTTATTATTATTTTAGATCAGCAAATAAGAATGAATATTGATGTTGTCTAACTTCTTGACATGCAACCTAAGTGCCTAAGCTGGAATCCAGGGGCTCTATAAGGTCAGCAGTTCCAGGTATGTTCTTCTAGAGAATTAGATTATCTAAGTAAGGAGCCTACATTCTCTCTAAGGAGAGATACACAGGCTCCTCAATTAAATGCTTAAGTTCGATGGTGTGAATACATGACAAGATTTCTAATTGTTCCTTAATGATTCCAGTACAAGGCAAAAATCCCTTCCCTGTAAGTACCACCTATAATGCTGCAAGCAGTGGGGCAGATCTTAAACTTGTAGACATAATTTTGTCTATGAAAGAAATGTAATTACTGTAGTTTGTGTTATCTTAAAAACTTGAGGGAGAAAAAAAAAAAGCTTCTTACAGTGAGCCACATAAGAAAAACTTGATTATTAGTTTAATTTGCTGATGTTTAAATCAGTGTTGCCATAATGTTTGGCTTTTATTTAAAAACAAAACAAAAACTCTTGAACTTTGGAAAATTCCCCGAGAGATGTCCTTTATAACTACTGTGAGCAAAAGCAGCTTTGCTGTAACTAGTGTAGCTACTGTGAACTCAACTTTACACAGGTTATGTTTCAGTTTTAACTATAAAGTATAAAAAATCTGCTTTCAACCCTTTAAGTGATACACATAATTACTTATTCAGTTATCAGTAATGACATTCACTATCACTGGTATATTAGTTTTATGCCAAAAAACCATGATTTTCATCAGAACTGATGTCAGTTCTCTGCTGGGGATGATCCACCAATGCAAATACCAAAGAATAACAAAGTTTTGTGGAAAGAGAAAAGCTTTGAATTTGTATGTGATTCCTCTGTGATCTATCTTGTTTGCATCAGGTGCATGTTTTACAGAAACTGGATGAGCACCTGACACTGCTCAATGCCATTCAGACTTAGCAAAAATACCCCGCACTTTTTAAATAGCAGCAGAGCATTAATAATCTACAGAAAGTTAGTCAGTGAAGACACTGGCTTTCTAAGCTGTTTTATTTTGCTAAGCTTCAGCTAGATGAAGTTCAGAGGGGAGGTGCTTTGTCCCCTGCCATATGAAATGATTACTGCAGTTTAGACAAAGACGTGATCATGCGGAAAAGTATTCTGCAAAACTGCGAGTGTTGTCAACACGTATGCTAAGATGTGTTTGCTCTGTGGAAGCTTGGAAGAACTAAGTAACTTCTACTTACACGTAAATGCTTTTGCAGTGAACTTTTCAAATGGAGCAATTTAATTACTGCTATTTTTTAGTATCTTCTGAAATTGCTACTGTATCTTTAAGAATCCAAATCTAAATACCTCAGCCTTTTATGGAAGGAGACAAGCACAGTACAAATTAGCAAGATGGGTGTTTGACAGCACCGCAATTGCCAACACCAGTCCTGATGAAAGAAGCACAAACTCCAAGCTCTATTTAACTTATGACTTGCAAAATTTAACAGTCATCACAAGGAATTAACCATAACGTGTAATAACTGCAAAATAAGAACACTGTTTCAGCATAGCCAAGTAATCTATGGAAACATCTAGTGTTTCCACAATAGCAGTAGATAACACAGCAATCCTTCAAAGAGGATTAGTTTAGCTGTGTTCTGCAACTATGACTTTATACATGTAAGGGAAATTTAAGATAGATCATTCTACAGTATACATATAGCCAAACAGGTCTATTTAATTGGTGGCTCTGGCACTCACAGCTAACTGTGCCCACCTTCTCACTTTGACATAGTCTCTTCAAAAAACCCCAACAATCCAAAAATGGAAACAATAATGTGATTTATTATGAAGTTAAATTGCAAGGATTTTTTTTCTACCATGAAACAATTTATGGTTTGAATGCACAAGTCTTTTGTTTAGACATAAAATGAGTTAGTTGACTATATTAGTTGACCAACAAAGAAGCTTCTACAAGTTCAAAGTAATAGCCATGCTGACTTGCAGATTGAATGAGGAAATATATTCACAGCTTGTGCTTAGCTGTATATGAATTCTAGTGCACACGTCACTGCAATTTCAACATACGATGACATTAATATTTTTAACTTTGTTCCTTGGGCTAACACCTTCAGAAGGCATTTCAGTGTTTGCTTTCAACTGTTCTTGGAGCCCTCCACTGCAAAGCATTACCTATCTGTAATCTGTTTTCTGTAACAGATCAGGTTGACTACATAAAGAATGGCACTTTTCTCCATCTTTCCACCCCCGCAAAAATAATTCAAATGAGATATTCCAGCTAGCAAGGCTACTTAATGGAAAGGTCTTCACAGTATAGGCAAATACTCTTAAATTTTCAGATCCAATGCATGTACTTGGAGCAGAATTTAGGTATGTTCAACAGTCCCCATTATCCTCAAGACAACTGCAAGTATCCCAGCTCACCTTGGATAGTTGGGACATGGCCTCTTGTGCCAAACGGAACTCCACCAGCAAAATGGTAACAAACAAGAGGAACTCTAGTGGGAAATCTGGTCCCAGGTATCACCCTTTTGCCACTATTACAGCAAGCTAAGCCATATGTAGCTAATTGATACAAATACAGCTGTACAAACTCAAATATGGTCACAAGGACAAATAAAACTCCAGCTTACTCTGTGTGAAAGCAAATTAAAAACTATTATAATAGCCTTATGTGGAGACAGAGAAACACTAATTATTTTCTCTGCAAATTGTTTGCTTTTGCTAAATTATAGTAGCTCAGCAAGACAAAAACTGAAGCTGACACAGGCATAATGAAAATTAAAGAATGTACAGAATAATTTTATTTATATTTTTAAAAAAGTTGCCCAAGTTTGTTTGGGGTTTTTTAAAAATAAACGTATAAAAATTATACATTTTTAGAACTGCAACTAAAACTGGGATCCAAAATAATAAGGGTCTCCACTAACAAGAAATGTTATGATTAAATAAATAGGCAGGAATGGGAATAAATAACAGGTAACTGAGGTTGGATTTAAGTGACTTACCTAAAGTCACATAAGATGTCACTAGCAAAATTCAGGTGAACCCAGATCTTTATTTCTAAAATATATCTTCCTGCTTAACACTTCAAAATCACAGGGCTTCCAGACAAAACATAAAAGTTTCAAGAATATGGAGGAAAAAAATTCTCACTGACATGCAAATGTCAGCCTAGAATACCAGAAAAAAAGATGTACTTGACAAAATATTCAGAGCCATCTAAAAAGTAAGAAAACTTATGTACAAGTGAACAACCCGCCCTGATTTTTAAAGGGATTTATAAGAATATAAGCATACCATAGGCAGAAAATACTTGCTGGATTAAGCATATTTTGCTCTATTGCTTCATCAATAGATGTCTAGTTTCTATCTTTCTTCACAGTCAATATACTCAGTTAACGATAAGAATCATATATTGCTGAACACACTGAAAACTTTGGGGTTAGATGCAATTTAAGATTAAAAATAATATAAAAATATACAATTTTCAAACCAAGTATCAGGGCTGCAACCGCTGTTTAATACTCCTTTAAAATGAAGGATGCCAAAATGCTATGCAAGACTATGAACACTTGGTACATAGCATCCTTACCTGCAATGGAAGGAGAGTATTACTGTTGTTGTCAGTTCGGAAAACATTATCTTCAATCCACGATTTTGGTGTCAGTGATGGAGTGGAGCGAGTAAATTTAGGAGGAGCTATGACATTACCAGAAAAGGGCTTCTTCAAAGGAGAGATCTGGTTCATAGTTCCTGGAATTCCCATGTTTCCAGTTCTACGATGGTCTCTGCCATGCATTCCTCCCCAGGATATATTTCCTGTGCTCCAGCCGCTACTCTGATTGCTCCAGGGTGACTGCTTCAGAAGAGGCTAAAAAGAAAGATTCATGCATATTATTTTGAAAATGCCTGAAGTGGTTTTCTAATTTAAAAAAAAAAAAACAAAACCAAAAACCCCACCAGGTAATTAATTCATAAAGATTTATATAAACCACTCTTTCTTGATAACATGTAAATTAATTAATGAGGCAAGAAAGCACAGCATCATTAAAAAAATAATTCCCCCTCCCCCATTCACACCCCAAAAAACCTGCAGTATTTGTGCAAGCAGTTCAGATTATCATTTTAGCAACTGTATTCTTTAAAGCCATGCAACAGAACAATTCCAAGGTGTAAAACCATATTACAAAAAAGCCTGAGACCATTTTATTATATGTTAGTATTATATAGTGAGATGTTTTCAAAAATAATGCAAGAATTTCAAAGAGGTAAATCTTTAAATTTCTTCTTAAAACAATACTACTACTAATAGTAATTATTTCTACTTAGTGAGTATTTCACTACAGTTGGTAGAAATTTATAAAGTAAAATTCAGATGGCAGACTGATTCCCAACCCCCCAAGTATTTTGGGTATCTTTGTCTCAGTATTCCCATATAAGAGCAAACCAAGAGCACCGATTATTGTACGGACAATCTGTTAGGAGGAGTTATCTCAGCATTACCCCATTAAAATACATTATTCTGAAGCTACTGGTCAAGTATTTCTGAAGTAATGAATGGGATTATCTATTCTGCTGAGAGGAACCGGG